>PNEQ01085442.1:0-61759 GCA_003012365.1 Medauroidea extradentata | reverse complement strand
CGAAATTCACGCACCTGTACCAACGGATACTGGATTTTGGCCAGAGCGTGTATAGGAGAGAGAGAAGTATACGAATATACGAAATTCACGTACCTCTACCAATGGGTACTGGATTTAGGCCAGAGCGTGTATAGGAGAGAGAAGTATACGAATATACGAAATTCACGCACCTTTACCAATGGGTACTAGATTTAGGCCAGAGCGTGTATAGGAGAGAGAAGTATACGAATATACGAAATTCACGCACCTGTACCAATGGATACTGGATTTTGGCCAGAGCGTGTATAGGAGAGAGAGAAGTATACGAATATACGAAATTCACGTACCTCTACCAATGGATACTGGATTTTGGCCAGAGCGTGTATAGGAGAGAGAAGTATACGAGTATACGAAATTCACGCACCTTTACCAATGGATACTGGATTTTGGCCAGAGCGTGTATAGGAGTGAGAAATATAGACTGTTGTCAAAAGTATATGCGAAATTCACGCACCTCTATCCACAATTAACGAATATACAAGGTTGAGTATACATAGACTAGTCGATTCAACATGCAACTCTCGAAATTTACCTTTCCCTACCAGGCAATATTGGTTGCTAACTTTAGGAATGTTCTGTCAAAATTATGTATTTGTTAACCATAATTTTTTACGCCGGAATAATGCGTGACATTTCGGAGTTACAGATTGTGCTACCGAAATAAATTAATAGAGAAATTATTATAATTTTGAAAAATCTCTCCTCTCCAATTACTCTATATTGAAATTTTAAATATGGCTTAGGGAATCTGTCGTTTTCAATTATTGTGGTTATCACTGATTTATGTACCCAATATACAAACACTTCTACGGGCTAGGCGCTAAACTACCGCGCAATGTTTATATAACAGTGTTTCAAATATGAGACTTTTAATTGATGGCCATATTTTATAGGTAGACAGTGTATAAATATGGTTTTTGTTGCCATGTCGGACCTACTGGGTGACTTGAGAAATCCTTCACACTACACTTTAGGGAGATATATAGGTGTTTGCTACAGCGCCAGTTTAAAACGTGAATGCTTACGAAAGCCCGTACAAAAATTATGAATTTTTTTCTTAATATTATTTAATGTTTCTTGTACTTTTGGTAAATTTTAATAATTTAAATTAATATTTATAGTATATTTCAAAACCTTATAGTTGTAATACTGATGATTAATATTTATTCAGTATTGTTAAGTTAATACTTATATAATACAAGTACCAATGTGAACCAGTCTAAGGCATTATTTTATCGTTATATAATAAATAAATAAACTCGGAAGTAGTATCTTTTATACACATGACTTTTTTGAAAATAGTTGAAAGTTTTTCTCTGAAATGTGTTCTCTATCATCGATGGTGCGTTGGGAACACGCATAATAATTTAGAGGATAAACAGGGATTTCTAACTCGTTGCGGACAGGTTATCTCGGGTATCTCCCGTTTTCCCCACACTTTCGTTCAGGCGCTTCTCCATACTCACATCATGTCACCAGCACTAAAGACCTAGATGTAAGTGCTGACAAAAATTTCTTCACTCACCCGGTGCAACGTAGTTCAACAACCAAGTTGCCTAGCCACTCAGTTGTTCACAAGAACTTTTCGCAGCCGGAATGAGGTGAAGAGAAAAGGCGTGTGTAAATCGCGTTTCTGCTGAGTTAGCAGTGTTATCCACTCCTTGACACTATACAGAACAAATTTTGGCTGAGGACGCACTTGCTGTGAATACTGCTGACTGACTTCTCCCCAACACCATCCCCCTCATCATTATTGAGAGCTCCAGTGCTGCAGACCCACGCCAGCCTGGTTAAAGCAAATCCCTCCGACATTTTCGCGAAGAGGAAGTCCTCGGGTCTGAAATGAACGCTCAGCAAGTAAGGGAATGCTGACGCGGAAAGTCACGGCTACCACAACAACGACCTGTAATCTGGTAAAATTTCCGGTGGCAGCTTGCGTTTCCTCATTCTCTTATTAGTATTCACCCTCCCCCTTCCCTTCTTCGCAATTCCTTCACTCCAGCAAAGAGATGCAGACTGTTTTGTAAAAAGACATACATTTATACTGATGGTGTTGATTGCCATCATCAAAACGTACACAAAAATGAGTTATCAACACACAGTTATTACGAAATAAATTCATTGCATCTAGCAATTGCAACAAAAAGCTTTCCAAAACTATATGTAGTATTACACCAAACTTTGTTTTCACCTATTGCACTTGTTAAATGGCAAATTCTAACCTTCGGCCAGCAGTCCTGTGGATTTCAAATAATATAATGTACCGGTTTTATTTTATTTTATTATTTTTTTTTTTTGTAATTTGAGATCTGAAAAATTTGCGTTTGGTTTGATTACAAGCTAGAATTCAAGCAACTATATCTACAAGTCATTTTTCGCAATCTGACATTGACTTATTCGATGTATCTTGGAGGGCGTTGATAAAATAATAAACACGTGTGGACAGGAAGTTTCCGTGAAAATATTTTCGCACTACTTTATTTCAGTGTCTTACGTGCACATCTGCAGATCTGCTGCGAGGCCAGTGATTGGATGTTTTACCTCCTAGTGTTTAGGATTATGCCCGCAGATCATAGATGCGTGTTGTCGCGGCTAACCTTGTTCTGGTTGGTACATTCAAATGGAATACAAACATGCAATAACCACGAAGCAGAGTTGTAGATGTGCACATACGGCACTGGAACAAATCTTTCCACGAAATCTTCCTGTCCTTATAAATAAACAACTGAATAAATGACTCAGTCATGTAACAACATTGTGTCAGCGAGAAGCAAATGAAGAACTGCTGTCTGCTTTACAAAATGTATATTTTTGGAGGCTGGGCTACTGGTCTATGAACCCGCGAAATTTCCGGTGTCTGTTTATTACGTTTAATCGTTTGTATTCTTTTCTCTGGGCTTACATCAACGAAAATTTTACGCATTTCTGTTTTATAATCTACGTTCACTTGTGCTTATCTTGTCATCGGTAAACTATAGTCATACCTGCTCAAAAAGTTTCCTTTCCTCGAAGTCACTCTCATCACGTGGTGGCTCTGGTTCGTTACTCATGAGTTTTCCATGTAGGAAACAGGTCGGACGTTGTCGTTGTCTGGCGAATTTTCTCGAGACATTCCCGTTTCATTCCGTCGCTGGCTAATCAGAATTCTCTCAAACATTTGTGCAACTTGAAGATAAATAAATTTGTATTAAAATATAAACTATATATATCATTTATTTATTGAGGGTATTTGTAAGTCACATGTCTAAGCGACGAGGTAAACCAGATCCATTTATGTTAAGTACATTAGTTAAAATTTTATTTTCGACTGTGCAGTTGACTTGTTAATAGCGTCGTCATGACTTTACAATAGCCCTTATGTATTAGGCATAGACAAGGACCTAGGGCATACTTTAATTAATTTCCTAAAATTGCAGTATGCTTCACCGAAATTTCTAGTGAAATTTCTGTTAATACCCGTGGTATTAAATTAATTTTTGTATTTGCCCTCCAATTAATTACAGGCTGAGGTTACAAGAGCATTACAGTATTTATAGTTTGTTTAGGTCTATGAAACTAATATCCATGTTGTTTCGTGCGCTAAGTTTAGTTAAAACTTTCGAGATGGAAATAATTTTTATTTTGTTTACATAATTAGTATTTCTGTGTTCGCTTTGCGCTACGAAATTTTGGTTTCATGGAGATATCGTGAAGTAATTCTTCATGGACTTGTGGGTAAATCTTCAGTAAATAATAGTACACAGACAGATTTATATATTAGGGGTCAGTAAGGCAATCATTTTATGTATTTCCTAGAGTTTTTATCATGCGAGTAATGTAGATTTTGCCTCTGAAGTAGCATTCATAACACATTCTTTCTTCTCAACTAGTTCCTGCAAGAAAATATTAACGGTTGCATGTGCGCACCCAGGAATTTAGCTTGGGGTGGGCACAAGACCTAATAAACAACAAACTTTGCAAGTTATGTACATTCAGGTGGATCTCGACAAAGTTGCTATGCATTACTTTATACCAGTAGTATGTTCAAAAACATGTGAATAATCTTTGCTTGCAAATACCTCAATTTACATGCACATATAGTACACATATCAATAAAAATAAAGTTAAAAACTTGGTCCTTTTGGGGAGGGGCACGTGCCCCGAGTGTCATCCCCATGGGTGCGCCCATTAACGGTTGTGGTATTACAACGACTTTGTAAGTTAAAACATCTAAGAGATTATTCCGTTTGCTCTGTCACGGGAAAATTTCGGGATTATTTTTGTTTGAAATCATGGGGAATATTGATAAAGCCATGCTGCACTACAGTATAGCTGTGTAGGTCACACATTTATTTTTTATTTCTTACTGCTCGTTTATTGTAGAACTACAGAAATATTTGCTACGGATCTTGTAACCCACTTGAACGTACGAAAATAAGAAACGTGGGTTAAGTATTCAAACTGAGGTAAAATACTTTATCACGGCTGTTCTCCGTTACTTAATTACGAGACTGTAAATCATAGGTTTGACGTGTGCAGTGTGTGAACCGTACATCAAGCAAAGCTACTTTATTGACTAAGTTCAGGAGCAGGACGTGTTGACAGACAAGTTTCTGCTCGAGTACAGCTCGTTACCGTTGATGATGCTAGGGCTGGCCTTGGCCGGCGACTGAAGCCTGTGCTAATGGCTTCTCGTTCAGCTACAAAAGCAGCGGTGGTTGCTCGTACAACGCCTAGAGGAGTGTAAACACGCCTGTGCAAACATTGTCCACGGGAACTGCTGACGTCGAAGTATAGACGGGAGTGTACTGGAAAGTTGGGACGAGCAGATATGTGCTGGAGGCTGGCCAAGCCCTTCAAGTGACCCACGTTGTTAGTGCAACAATGGCACTACGCCAGCAAGACCAGAGAAGCGAGTCAAGTCAGCGACTAACAGACCACTGTTGTCAAATAATTGCTGTATGACGTATGACTAGGCCATCGTAGCAGGAATGGGGAAAACGAATCTTTAACCGAAGATGGTCGCAGTTTTTCCTCCTTCGACGGACAACTTATCAACGAAAAATAAATGTTACAATGAAATAACAAAGGAACGAAATCGTGCATCCATAATAAAACGTGTGATTAGCAGAAAGTAGTATCTGTTTCGTAGAAAAGTTAAATGTATGGAAAATTATATTATGAACACAGCAATTTAGATTAATGATGCATGTTCAGACGATGGTATTGAGTTTGTGAGGGGGGCGGGGGAGATTGCTGCCTGCTTCGGGCTTCTTCGGCGAAAGTAAGGTTCATACGCTGCCCCTAAATATGATTTGGGGCATGATTTGATCCGTGAAGATTGCATTGCTCATGTTATATACTGTATAATATTGAGAACTCAGTTGACTTGATAGTTTCTCTACCTTAGCGCATCAATGGTTATATAGTAGTGTGTCGCCTGTGTTCTGTTGTACGTGAAAATGAAAACACGTTAGGTAGTTCCAATATTTAAAAACACGTTTTAATACGATATGCGTGTTTAAATTTTTTAATTCAGCATTAGAAACATTTTGGAGACCCTCAAATTAAAAAAGTTGTTTTTCAGCGTATCTATCTCGAACATCTTGAACGTTTCTTGCAATAAGAGTAAATAATTAAGTGGATTTTTGCTGACATACGCAATTGCAGTGCTGTGTAGTTCCAGAAAACGAATAGAGACGCAAGGGCAAAAAAAACCTTAATAGTCTGTAGCCAGCAAATATCTTAAAAAAAAAATAAAAATTCAACATGAAAAATTTTATGAGGAATTATTATGTCAGTTCAAAGTAAATAAATAAATAAAAAAAAATTAAAACATAGGCAAGCGAACAAAGGAAACTGATAAAACATAGGGCACTACAATTAAGATAACCTAGGTACTGATAATGGCGACTAAGACAGTGTTACACCCATAACACGATGACCCAACAGCGATGTCACAGACACAACCAGGGGGAGGCCATGCCGTATACTGCCCAGGCAAACACTTGAGATCAGTATATTTGTGCCCTTGTTGCTTGAACGTTTACACACGTGGTCACTGTAGTCCATAAACATTGTTTCCGCCATAAGAGCCAATGTATTTCACTTGAACTTTGGAGAGCAATAAAGTAAAAATGATTTATCGAATAGCAGATGTGCCGCGTTTATCTCAGTCTACGTTGATCGGAGAACAAAATTTTGAATCAAAATTAAACTCAACAACACGATTGCGTTTTGAAACACATTTCTGTGAGCACCGACATCGCCTACCGTTTGTGCTTGGAAACCATTGTTGAACTAACTTAATGCATTTATGCTAGATTCTGCTATTTGTTTAACATTTTGTGTGCAAATTTGTTTGTTTTATTGCTATTAGCAAGCATTTGCACATCGTCAGTGACGTACGTATGCGTAAATAAACAGTGGCCGCATTTTCAGGTTAGTTCGCTAGGTTTATCTACAGTAACTATGATTTAACCGTTAATAAACAGTGGCCGCATTTTCAGGTTAGTTCGCTAGGTTTATCTACAGTAACTATTATTTAACCACATGATTTACACTATGCGAATATAAAACATGGGCTGTTTACTCATGAAATGTAACAGTAGTAGATGTATTTCACGTACCTGTTAACTCTTCACACCGGAATGCAACAGACGTAACTGTTTTCATTCAAATATGTTCATTCTACAGAAGCAATACCATACGACTCGCTTACGAAAACTTTACTCGTTCTACTAGATGGTGTGTGTTGGTCAAATAACGCATTGTTCGCGCAAAACCGGCAACTATACGTCGACTTCAAGGAAGTCCCAACATGCCATTTCCTGTATACTCCTACCTCCATGAACACAAGACTATACGAAACAACGATGAAGTTATAGACGAGCACCTTGTGTTGTACAAGAATTGTTGAAAAGTACGTCACGCACTACGTCTGCTCTGCTGGACTCTCAAGACTCGACTACGCTGTGTCCCGTTGATGACGTGGGCTGACTTGCCCTGGAAGGTGATTGACCGGGTGAAGCACGAATAGTTGGCCAGGTTTCGACAGTGACGTGCTCTCTAGCGACCTTTCTCTGAAGCTGCAGCTGTTACGTCGTATATAGAGGGCAGTGTTGCGAGCGCTGTGCAAATTCAATATCCGGCCTATTTGAGACGTTCGCCACTTCAAGGTCCTGCGCTAGTTTAACATAAATGTGATGGTCTGAGCATATAGCAGCGGTCTCGATAAAATCTGCGACAGATGGAACTAGACACAAAACACTGTCTCCCAAGGGCGATGCTAGTCATGGCAGAAATGTAACCATATTCTCCGACATCTCACCAGCAGGTTGTCGGCAAGCCATCCCCCCTGTACCTGATCCAAGTGGGTTAACCAGAAGGAACAAGTTTAACGCCGACGAGAATAGTTGAATACCCTCGCCAGAAAGAGATGCGCTATTTCCAATACCATCTCACATATTAACAGTTCAGAGTGGATAAGCCACCAGCAGAGCCGTGATTTTGTGACGAAAAGTAACTTGCATATTTAGTTACAATGCCTTATGTGTACATCTGCAGCTCTGCTTTACTGTCAGAGATTGAGTGTTTAAATTATCACTTTTTTTAAATTCTACTGGAAAATCATTTTCATATAGTTTCACAATAACCTTATTCTTATTTGTACAGTCAAATGAGAGACACGTAGTAAAAACACTTTTGTTTCCACTGCAAAATTTTGTTTAGATATGATTCACTGCAAGTAACTCTGCCACAGTGTGGATAACCTACGTTATGTGTCACATTTTGTCTCAAAAAAAGTTTTCTTTGAAAATAATATAAGTTTTGTTCATACACATAATATAAATAATACAAGTTTATAAAATAATATAATAATATACATAATATATAATATAATAATTATATATAATATATAATATATAGTATATAATATATATAATATATAATATAATAAAATAATATAAGTTTTGTTCATACACATAATATAAATAATATAAGTTTATAAAATAATATAATAATATATATAATATAATAATTATATATAATATAACATATAGTATATAATATATATATAATATATAATATAATAAAATAATATAAGTTTTGTTCAACACATCATTAGTTTCTAAAAATTAAGAGATTTTCGAGATGATTCCTAGAGAGTTTTTCATTCAATCTTAATGATATGTAGGTAAATAAATGGCAGTTGTTAGAAGTCATGTATAGGTATTTTCGGGATAAAGTGAGCACTAAAAAATTTAACCGTTGAAAATTATCACTAGCAGTTACTGCATATAAGTCAACATTAACAATAGTCCCCTTACTGCTTGTTAGGTTGGCAACGAAATTACACAATACAGTTCCGTGTATTTTCCTATTAAAATACAACCGTACTGAAACAAAATTAACCGAAAGCGACGTAATTGTATTTTATATTGATTAATAAACTTTTTTATATAAAAACTATATAGGTTCATACCGACTGCATAGTTTATCTCACAAGCGCAAACTTTTAGTGACGTGTCCATAGAGGTTAGATATTTCCCGCCGTTAGCCGTCACGAGCGGAAATATACGAATTGGTTTAAAGTAGATCTTTGACAGGACTTTCTTGAGTGCTCACTGTATCCCGAACCGCCTATAGAAGTTTAGGGCTGTCAGTTAGTTAAATATTGTTTATAATACTGTGCCCTGGATCTTAACGAGACTTTTCCAGGTTAAGAAACCACAGTAAAATGTTATTGTGTGGCACCTGCGCAGAACGGTGCGGCTTATAATACGAGTCTCCCTTTAAGCATCAAGGAGATAGTAGGTCTAACGTGTGACATTGGTAAAAGTTTATATAACGTGTGATTCTGATCGTGCAAAACTTTGACATGTGTATACTCTTCAGTTAACTGCACGAAATTCAATGAAACAATCAGATTAAGTTCAAACAGGTAACAATGAGGCAGCTACAACTACATGACATACGTATAAAAGTGTATTATTTAGCTGGTGACAAAATGTCTAAAGTCGTTGCGTTTTATAGCTTATTAGTTTCACAATTTACGACTGTTAAAAATTAGTAAAATTGTACGTTAAGGGTGCGGTATACCGCAATATTCATCACCATGCTTTTATTTTTATATTTGTACCAGTTATTTTTTTTTATTTTAGACACAAAATGTGACTAAATTTTTCTCTTATAAAATTTTTTTACCTGGCATAGTTTTTGCGTAATGGTTTGTTAAAGACAAAATTCGCATGTTTCCGTTTTAAGGACGACACTTTAACCAACTCACTTACCAAACTGAAAAATGCACAGTGAATAGCGGTTTCGTAGGCTACAAATTCAGCTATGTTAAACCACAAAATAAAATATTTTTGTATTTTTAAAAACATTACTGAATATTTCGAATTTTATTTTAAATTTCAGCATTTTTATTTATTTAAATTCAAAAAGTTTTTATTCTTTGTTTTTATGTATGTGACATTGCAGCTTACGACGTCTTTATCCACTGTGAATTGATTCAATTTGGTATGTCAATTGGTTTTAATGTAGTCCTTAAAACGGAAACATCCAAAATTTTACTTTACAATCCATTACACGAAAACTATGAGAGATAAAACAATGTCATAAGAGACAAGTTTAGTCACATTTTGTGTCTAAAACAGGAAAAACTATATATGGTACAAATGAAAATAAAAAGATGATGATAAAAATTGCGGCAGAATGTGCTCTTAACGTAGATTACATTGCTAATTCCTTAAAGATTATAAGTATAAGGTTTCAGCAACTAATCTCTGTAATTTAACTCATTTCATTCCTTCGCCAGAAAAATAATTACTTCCGTTAAAATAGTTGAAAACCATATTCCCACCAAATTCATATACTGTATTAGCTTCTATTAAACAGTCTGCAACTGTTAGGGCCCGGTAGTTTTCGCGAAAAGATTTTTGCCCCACTTTGTTTCAGTGTCTTACGTGCGCACCTGCATCTCTACTTCATGGTTATTGGCAGAGTGTTTTTGTGCAGAGACATTATTCATTTGACTGTGCCAATCAGTACAGGGTTAACTGTGACACATCACGCCTGTTACTTGCGGATTTAACATCAAGACACTGGGTGTTACGGTATCCAATCAATGACCACAAAGTCGAGATGCAGGTGCGCACGTAAGGCACTGAAACAAAGTGCTGCAAAAATATTTTCGCGAGAACTACTGGGCCCTAGCCATTTAGAGGCACGATTATTTCGCGTATTGATTCTAGGTCAGGTTGAACGTTAATAACGTATACTTCACTACTTCTGTGATTAGACGAGAGCTGTTTTAACACACATTTGACGACTGCAAGCCAGTTATAAATAAGAAAACAAGTCACGGAGATAGCACGTGTTACACGTTTGTACTGTTAGAAGCCAATGGATATTCGGCTTCAGCCGGTACACGTATAGAACTGAGAAGTCTAGGCTGTTGCCAGATGAATAAGCGAAATACTCGTGCCTCTAGCCGTTGTTATTCTTAGAAGTTAAAGTTAATACTTGTAACGCCCGTAAATCCAGCAGCTGACGCATTGCCCCGTGCAGGCGCCAGCAGATTGTGTGGGTGTGTGTTTAGGTGTGTGTGTGTGTGTGTGTGTGTGTGTGTGTGTGTGCAGAGACGTCACACCAGTAAAACATCATTTCGCGGTCGCCTGATAATCTCCCCTAAACCGCTACCTTTAACTGAAAATAGCTAAACAAGCACATATTTCTATGCGATACAAGCTGCATTTATGCAATAAATTCTGCATTAATGCAATTTCATAACTTACTAATTTAAAATGCATGTTGCCCATTGAAAAAGTTGACATCGAGCGTGTTTTTTAAAAACTGTATCACCTAAAACAAGATTTTCGATTCATTTGTAGTCGCGATGCTACGAAATTGGCACGTTAATATCACTGCACCGAACTGATCAGAGTTCTTGCTCATATGACAATCATTCTGATGTCTTATCATAATTTTTCATGTCACAACCGCTACTATTTCTTATAATATTGGAAGTGATTAACAACACACAGAAACAATTTTAACCCCTAAGCTAGGGTATTTATCGTCTGTTGTATCATTAACTGCTGTTTCGCGGTACATTTGACCTCAAATTACGTTAAAAGTTATTTATGAAAATAGAAGTATATCTCAAGAATATTTCGTGCCACCGTATACTGCAAAAACTGTGTATCGACTTGCGCCTGATATTATTGCAGGATGGTTATGTAGTTATTTACAAACAAATCACAAATGTTGAGTTGCTGTGGCCCAGTTAGACACGGACACGTCAATATCTAAAGAAGTACGTCAAATACGGGCATGTTATATTTAGGGACATCAGATTTTTTGTGAAAAGATATTTTCACCGTCTAGTTTAATTGCCTTATGTGCATATCTGCAGTTCTGCTACGTGATCAGTAATTTTATGTTTGTAACTATCACATAGTTGGGGTTCTAACAGCGAATCATTGACGTCTTTCGATTGGCAGAGTCTAAAAAGATACGTTTCTTTACAAACACTTGCGACCAATAACCATAATGCACAGTTGCAGACGTGAAAATAAGGTGTTAAAACAAAATGGTGTAAACATATGTTTGCAAGGAAGGTGCCCTTAGTTATATCAAACAGTCAAAGTTTCCCGCGATAAATCAATCGTCAATAATATGTTTTGATAGAACCATCTGTACATTAATTTTAAACCTGCTTGTTTGCAGCGAACACAAGGAGTTAGCACCATCAATACTTAGATTAATGTTGTCGAAGGAACAGCTGCGAGGAGTCGGGAACACGAGAGATCTGGTTCCGCATCTCAACATGTTTACCATCTCGATTTTTGATGCCTGCCGTTACGGCGCCGGATCCCTTTGAAGACTTCCCAGTTACTCCAGTTTACTGGCTTGAAGTTTGTTTACGGACCAGGCGTGTGTACCGTTCCTCTCCTCTTCCCTTCACAACCCTTTCCAACAGTCCGGGCCATACGTTCCTGGCTCGTAACCTAATTCTACACTACGCCTTTCAGCGGGACATTCGAGCCTCCAACTACGCCGCCGTGGATTTTCTTCAGCACATCATTGGAAACTGCTGGCAAGTTTATCTCGTCCGCTGCCACAAGAGAATTATGTGCTTTTTACAATGAGGGAAATTACTTTTCCTGCTCGAGACTTGGGGCCGAGGTGGCCGAATGGTCAGAGCACCAAATCGATCCGGGTTCGATTCCCAGCGGGATCGGTCCCCGGATTTTCGCATGCGGGAATCGTGTCGGAATGCCGTTGGACGGCGGGTTTTCTCGCGGATCTCCCGTTTACCCCGCCCTTTCATTCCGGTACTGCCCCATACTCACCTCATGTCACCCTTTAACAGCGCTAAAGACCTCGACGTTAAGAGCTCACACATTCCTCGAGACTTATTGTTAGAGACCGGAAAAATTTGCGGGTTTACAGACATGAAGACTATCCTTCAAGAATAACTGCAGGACCTGGTGGTTTTCGCTACACTGTGTTTCAATGCCTTATGTGAACATCTGCAGCTCTACTTCGTGGTTATTAGCAGAGCAGTTTCCGTGCAGACACTTCTCTCATTTTGCTGTGACAGTCTGCGAAGCTCATTTGAGACCACATATAGATTTACGAATATAACCCCAAAACGCTTAGGGTTAAAACATCCAAACACTGACCGAAGCAGAGCTGTAGATATACACATGATAAATTGAAACAATCTGGTGGTAAAATCTTTTCGCGAATATTTCTGGTCTCTATCAAATATCCATAAGCTTCTTACCATACGAGCAGGTAGCACGTGATGGTTCCACGAATTATATCCTCGTGTATTACTTGGCTAGCAGTCGTCAATGACGTGCCAGAACAGTCGTCGTTCATTTATAGAAAAAATGTTGAAAATAATCTTAGCGGTCAATCTTTCTTAGACTAAAACTACGAAGACATTTTTATTCACTATCTACTTCTATGATTTGAGTAAACGACGGCTGTTTTGACACATCTGTGACGACTGCAAGCCAAGTAATACATAAGGAAACAATTCGTGGAAGTATAACGCTACTTGCTCGTATGGCCAGAAGATTATACATAATCAATAGAGACGAGAAATTTTCGCGAACAGATTTTGCCACCAGCTTGTTTTAGTTACTAATGCGTAAACCTGCAAGTCTTCTTCGTAGTCAGTGATTGATAGAAGCAATGATTTTTTTGTGAAAATAATTATGCAACATTTTGTTTAAATACCTCACGTTCACATCTGCAGCTAGGGTCAGAGCCCATGATTTTTGGTGGAAAGAATTCTGCAACAGTTTGTTTCAATGTCTTACGTGCACATTTGCAGGTATGCTTCATGGTTATTGGCAGAATGTATAATTGCACAGGCTTGGCTCATTTGACTTGTGCTAACAGGAACAAGGTTACTGCGACACCACAAGTCTATGATTTGCGAGTAGAACCCTAGACTCTGAGAATTTAAAACAGCCAATCACTGACCAAGAAGCAGAACTGCATATGTGCACATAAGGCATTGAAGCAAATTGTTGCAGAATTATTTTCACCGAAAACCGCTGGCTCAATTGCTACGTTGTTAACTCTCAGCGTATTGGGGTTCTATTCGCAAACCAACGTGTAGTTTCAAACAACTTTTCTGACTGGCGCAGTAAAATGAGAGACGTGTCTGCACACATTGCCCTGCCAGTAACCATAAAGTTGAGGTGCAACTGTGCACATAAGGCATGAAACAAGCTGGTGCAAAAATGATTTCACGAACATTTTTGGTCCGTAATAATCGATATCGGCTGGTGTGTGTACAGGACTGATAAATCTAGACTGCTGTCATATGACTCTGATAAATGCAAGCACTTTCATACGTGATTCATTTAAAAAGTAAAAAAACTAACGGAAACTAATACATATGAGTAATCAATAGTGTCTTGTGCTGAAGTTTTTCACAAAAATGTTGGATCACTTCTTATCGAAACGTGCAGTGGTAATTCGTGAAATAGAATTTCTTGCAGGTCTAATTAAAGAATTGCGTGACTTTAAATTCTTAGGTCTATTGATTAGCAGAGTTGTGTTTTAGCTAAGAAGAGCGAAAAACCGCGGATATTTTTGGTGTCATCGAAATAATATCCAAGGCACTACAGTGTGTTGCGCCTTATACGATTGCAACGTAGACCTACATTTCTGCACTAACAGTGCTCCTGCGCGTTTGCTTACTGAATTGAAACGTCACTACCCGCCGAAAACACAAGCAGTAATTGTTTCTAGTTATATCATCGGTTGGATGGAATTATGTAGAACGCAACCAATCCACAAAATAATTTATTTTGAAATAATCATTCCAAGTAGAAGATGAATGTACGAAGTATATACTAGAATAATAATATGTATTAAATCATAATATTTGAATAAAAAGAGGAGGCCATGAAAAACCGTTTGTACAATGTTTACGTGGACACAGTAGATATATACCTTTAATCTTTGGGTTGGTTCCCTTCTGCATAGCTCCAGCCAATTATCCATACAGCTAATACAGACCAACGTGCGTTAATTTTCCTCACATATCAAACTATCTACTTGCACCTAGTAAAACTTATATTCCCCTGTAGAACTATAAGATTACTTTAAACTATTACATTTTTTTGCAGGCGAAGAAAATGTTCAGTGTTTACGTACCAGAATTTTTATTTATCTAGTTAAATCGAAGCACAAGAAGTATAAAGAAGATAAATAAATGAACCTTCGATACCATGGGGGAGAAATTTTATTGAACGAATTAGAGAACAATTTCTTCTAATAGTTTTGGGCCCACCCGCTAGATAGCAGCACTGAATGTCATGGCCACGGTCTAAGAGGATGCTCTTCCAAAAGTAAACTGTCTTCTATAGCTGCCTTAAAGTTACTGCTACTGTTGTGAAAATCTTTGACATAGTTGTGGTTTTAACCTGAGCCAAAATAAATTATATAAGTAGGAAACAAAAAATACTGTAGGCCTACTACTACAGGCAGGAATTCAAAGTATTGTCGTTAAAGGAGAAATTTTCAGTTTTATACAGGCAAATATTATATTGCATTAATGATTCGACTGGTTTATACTTACTGTGTATATTTTTTATTTAATTGAGACATACCTTTTTCATAGAATACCAAAAATAATAAAGCACGTACTTTAAGTGCCTTGTGACATTCACACACACACGCTGTATTGCCATCATTTGGAAGATGGTGTTGCTTTATGCTTCTGGACAGGTGCACTGTTCTTATTTATGTGCTATCCTCTATAGATTCTTGTTTCGTTATTTTGAGTCTGCATTACACTTTTGCTACAAGTCTTAAATAATGTAAAAAATAATAGCTGTACATGTTCAAAGAAATTTAGTAAAGCCTAGAAAATGGGTGACTGATACTGAGACTATGAGTTTATAATTTCCAATATGTATTTTCTATAGGCTAAATTCAGACATTCTCAGTAAATTTCCTAGTTATATATTTGAGTAGGCCTAATGAAACATTCAAGAGAAAAGTAAGAATGTATTCAAATTGGAATGGAAACATTTTTGGTTGCCATAAGGAACTGTATCCAAAATACATTTTTCAGTTTAGTTTATTGCATCTAGTGGATATTTTTTAATTCGGTTTTGCACAAAAATATTGGACATATCATGTTTGCAATATAATATTCAGAATCATTAATGGATTTTATAAAATTTACAATACGTATGAAAACTAGAAGACTGTAAAAATTTACAGTAATTAATAAGTTTGCCTTGTCGTATTACATACATTAGTAAACTTTCTTTAAAAACCTGACAGTACAATGTCTGTTCTACATTTGTTTGTTTTCCAAGTTATTTTATGAATTGAGAATGGTGTGTATTGGTATATTAAAACATGCTTGTGGTGTACAGTTGCTATTATAGCTTCTGTAATAATATGCATGAAATAAACATGAATAAATGAACGCTTCGTATTTAGGGTACAAGATTTTCATGAAAATATCCTTGCACAAGCCTATGTCGCCTCTGGTGTAAATCTTGAAATATTAATGAATCTGAACCTGTAGTTTAAAAAAAAATACTGAAAGTAAAAATGGAAATTTCAAAAATTGAATTTTTTTTTTTCAATGCGAATAATTTTTATCCTTTATTTTTTGTGAGCATTTCATTGTAGCCTGCAATGTATTTATCCACTGTGTTTTATTTTGAGTTTGATATATCAGTTGGTTTTGATGTAGTCCTTAAAACAGACACACTCAAAATATTACTTTAACAAGTCATTATGCGAAAACTATGAGAGATAAAAAAATATCATAAGAGCCAAATTTAGTCACATTTTGTGTCTAAAATAAAAAAAAAATATCTGGGACAAAAAAAATGAAATAATGGTGATGAAAATTGCGGTAGATCGCGCTCCCTCGCTTTTCTATGTTCGACACTTCAACGCTACATTGGAACATAACAGATATAAATTTTTCCAGCGAGAAATCACTCTGTAGTTATAGCAAATATCGTAAAAGGTCTTGTACACTATTTAGTTATAGCACTTGCCAACTTTCTACGTGACAATTTCGAAGACACCAAGACGTGGTGCAACGGTAACACATTGGACTCGTATTCGGTAGATTTCGCGTACGATTACCAGCTCCGCCCATCCGGGTTTCGGTTTTCTATGGTTAACCGATTTCTTCAAGCGATTGCGACGATGGTTTTATCACGATCATAGGCCATTAAGAATAGCTCACCCAGTACCTTTCCTTGTGTCTAGTTGCGAACTGCCTCTAATAATCTCGCTTTCGACGGACGTAAAGTTTTCACCAACTTCTTAGTGGTCAGGTCAAATACAAGAACTTTATCATGCAAACAGCAGCCAATACGAAAAATAAATTTGGTGCTCACATATTGTATGTACTTACATTCATCTTGCGCTAATAATGTTTTACCACAATCGTTTGCTCCACCAATGCAGTCATTCGCTGCATCAAACGGGGAATGATAAAACGCGCTAATAACTAGTTACATTATGCGAAATCGAGTAAGCGACCAGAGTAATAATACAAATTAAAAACACGCAACAACAGTTTTAAACCCACGCAATAAATTTTCGCAGTTCGCTAAGTGCAGTTGTATTTTATGTCTTACGTGCGGCCAGATTTGTATGTTCGGATCTCAGAGGTCCAAGAATCAAATATGGGTGAGCATGCCTTTTGTCTGACGTACTTTCACATTGGTTTCCTAGGCCGTTTCCCCGCACAACCAGGATATGAATAGTTGTCCAACGTCGAGTATAAAATAATTATTTATGGCTTCCACTTACAAAAGCAAAGAACATTAAAGGCATATAGATACAGTTTTAATCCGCACGAGTAAATTATGCAGTTCACATTTTCACATGTTTGGTGGTCTACAATTCAAAGCTGTCAACGCCGTAGGAACCTTTTTGTAAGATGTCGTGGGTATTTAAAACTGAATAGCGTTAAATTTTAGTTTAAACGTGCAGGTTGAGGAGTACCAAGTAGTCGGGATCTCAGAACTCACCAAGCAAAATAAATTTATATTAGTTAAACGGGAAACGTTTGTCTGCGTTGTTGTCATGAGCAAGGCTTCTTCCCAATTAAAATGCTTACGGCTGCTGGAGAAGAATAGAAGGAAGAAACGACGATGGAAAGAAAAGGCGTGGAATAGAGCTCTGGCGTTGTTGTATTCACAGTATTCTGCTGTTTCGCCTGAGAATTCTGCTAGAAGAATCTTTAGTTCAGGCAACAAACTTAAATGTATGCACTTTGGAATATATAATACCTGATTCAACCGATATTTTCTGCTAAAATTAGTATAAAATGTCCCAAAAATGTTTTTGTTGATTCAACGTAATATATTTTAGGCACTGCTTAGCGTTTAATGATCTAATCCACGTAGTTGTTGAAGATAAAAAAAAAAAAAAACAGGTACACGCGAATATCGAAGCATGAGTCACGATGCTTTAAGTTGAAACTCTAACTGGTTAATAAGTATGCCTTTAGTGTGTGAAGGAGCTTTTCAGTGTTATTAAGATTGACGGCTGCCCAGGACTCTACTATGGTGAACGCCTGTCCAGGCTACCATAAAGTGTGCATATATTCGGCCAAAAAAAGCTAACTTTAAAACTAAGCAACTTACGTGAGCTTTCAAGGAACGTTTTACACGAGCGTGCCATTTACTAGACTTTCGCTTATATTTAAAGCACACTTTCTCACAGCCGAAAATGGCAAAAAAAAAAGTGTGGTTTTCCAGTCCTACTTGGGAATTAAGTGCATGGAACACAAACTTTAAAAATTAATAGGCTTTTATAACACCTTTACATTTAATATGACGGCATAAAATTATGGGTTCACCATTGAATACGTCACAGTGGCAAGCTATCGGCAAGGAGATTGCACGCCAGTTCAGTGACATGCGAGTAGATGTTACTATGAGATGTGATACGCGTGCTGTGTCACCCTTACCATTTCCGTACTATTAGGTCTCTAGCGTGCAAAGTACGTCCACCCAGGTAACCACTTCAATAATAGCCATGCAGTTACAAATAGCAGATTGTCAGTTCCAGTTTTATTTTATTCGGTATTTTGATTCAATGTGTGTTGACGCAAACCATATCGACTTAAACCGTGCTGTGATTATATTAACGAATCAAAAAATTGGAGACTGTTGTACGACATTTGACGTGCACAATATGACAAAACTGCAGAGAACGTAACCTCTTGCGCTCCACGTCCAGATATTTTTTAATGTATGTTACGCCAAGAAAACCTAGAATCCTGTTTGGTTTATTTGGGATTTTAACCTGAACCCATAATATGCATGTCAGAACGGTTGTGTCACATATGGAGTGCAAGAGGGGACTTATTAAATTGTTATGCTGCCACACGGTGCAAATAAAATGTCATCGTACAACATTTTGCCACTAACATTTTCGTAATGTCTTTGAATTTTTCTTGTAATAATACAGTTTGTAACATTTTCGTCTCGAGTTTAGCCCAGGATTCGCGCGGTAGGCATATGCTTATTTTGCGTTGGTTTCTGGATATTCTGTATATTATGAATGTATATATGTCTGTATGTATGTATACATTATACAAACTCACACACACACACACACACACACATATATATATATATATATATATATATATATATATATATATGTGCTCAATTGCTAGAGACATGCCAAATTCGCGTTATTTTCTGACAGCTGACTAGACTCTAAGTGACTGTAGGCTCGTTCGACGTCTCTCGATGGCCGATATTGTCGTGACTTGCCGCGGAGAATGCTTACACGGTAGAGAGACCAATCTCTGTATAGACGTAACACACGTAAATGACAACACATAAAAGTTCGTGGCCAGTTGAATCGCAGATTGTGCTCTGTTATGTATAGAAAAGTGAAGTTTAGTCTGGTACCAAGTGATAACGCGAATTTTGCATGTATATATAATTGCTGGGGCCATGAACATTTCGCGATTAGAATGTTTCCCTAGTTTGTTTCAATGTCTTACGTGCACACCTGCAGCTATGCTTCATGGTTATTGGCAGCATGTCGTTGTGAAGTGACGTCTCTCATTTGACTGTGCCAACCACAGTAAGTTATCTGCGACACCACACGTATGTTATTTGCGGGTAGAGCCTCAAGACACGTGACAGTTAAAAGAAATCACTGACTATGAATCAGAACTGCAGATGTGCAGATAAGACATTGACACAAACTGTGGCTAATTTCTTTTCACGAAAAGTTCATGGCCCTATCAATTGCACTTCTGATGAGACTATGGGACGTTAATCTGTTTTGAAGTTGAAACGATTAGCATAATGTCTTCTGTGTTGCCGAGAATCATCACAGGATGACCAGCGATCGATCTTCTCTGTTAACAATGGGTCGACATTTCTGCCCACTTTTGTGTGGTGTTTCGGCCGGAGGCCAGTAACTGGTGATCGGTATTGCTGTGAATGTGTAAATTTGGATGTAAAGTCAGGTGTGCTTTACACCTCGTCGACAGTGAGTTCATAAGAGGCGGCACACAACTTGTTTAAGTGAAAGGAGCTGGGAGAGGAGTCGCCCATGATCTTGTTAGAGAACTATCCCAGCATTCGCCTGGAGCGATTTCAGGAAAACATGAATAACCGAAATCAGGATGGCCGGTACCGGGGATCGAGCACGGGTCTTCGCGAACTCGAGTTCAACGTGTTACCATTGCGTCACTTCTCTCGCTGTATGTGTATGTGTGATCTCCGCTTAACGCACACGACTTAGCGTGGTAGTTGGTTTCATCCCAATTTTCCATCCTAGCCGTTGGGGTCATCCAAGGACGTAAAATAGGAACATTCGTGTTGCGATCTTCTCTGGATCTCTTAAGATAAGTGTTGGTTGCAGATCTCAGCAACCAACTTAGTACACAGCTTGCAGATGTTCACAGGCTTAGAGGTTGGCGTAATCTGCACAAAAATGTTGACATCTTTAATAGTATTCGAGTCACGAAAACAGCAGACAATGTACGCAATTCTACCCTCTGTCTTATAAATGACATAAATTATTAAAAAAAGATCTTGCAAGGTAGGCCTATATTCAAAAATTAATTGTATTAATCCCAAATGACGGAGACCGTTTCTCCTTAAGGCGTAGGTCCTAACCTAAGTACGGCTATGTGATGAGGCAACGCATTGGAGTAAGGTAGTTTTCTTAGTCATGTGACCATGTTTTTACGATCACTAGGTTACACATAATTTTATGCAAGCAATTTGGGCTTTGTAAGCAAAACATACGCTTTTGTTTACATGCGTGAAATATGTTCACTTTTGCCCTATGTTAATTAATTTATATTATATATAACTAGAGATGACGGTTTATCGTGGAAAAACTTAATTATTTTCTGGGTTTCAACGTACGTTCTGTTTATGTAAAGATACTGGCTTTGGTTTGTACATGAAGTTGCCCTTTTGACTGAGCCAATAGGAATCCCGCTATTATAATATATGATGCCAATTATTAGTCTGCTGACAGATACGTTGTGTCAGACGTATAACACCCAATCATATATCTGGCAAGAAACCATAGTGTTTTCAAGGGTATGTTGGCATAACAATTTTCGCGTATTTCAGTCATCTTTATGTAAAACATTCGTTTCGTGCTTCTTTCTTCAAAATATGAACACTGTGTATTCAGTATAACTTCGTGTCTTCCGTTTACATTTAATTTCGCGCTAATTGGCCAGTTTCGTCTGCTAACAGCTGGTTACCTTGCTATTGAGAATAATCAATAGGATCAAAGAAGTTTTCTTTAAAAGATTTTTGTACCGACTTGCTTCAATGATTTACATCTGCAGCCCGACATCGTGGTTATTGGCAGTGTGTGTTTGTACAGGAGTGTCTCTCATTTGACTGCGCCAGTCAGGTTACTGCAACGCTACATGTCTGTGATTCGCGGGTAGATACTTCTAGACACTGAGAATTAAAAAACATCCTAGCTCTAGAGATGATGATGGTATCTCACGATAGTATTTTGTGTAAACATACCTTTGAAAACACTGTGGAATCTTGCGAGCTGTTGGCCTGTTTGACTGAGGCAATGAGAATCCCGCTATTGTAATATTTGATGCCTGTTATTGGTCTGCAGACAGCTACGTCGTGTCAGACGTTCATCACCCATTCATACGTGTTGCAATTAACTACAGAGTTTTCAAAGGTAAGTTGACACATCATCTCTAGTAACAGGTACAAAATAATTACAATAACGGTATTCTTATTAGCTTAGTTAAATAGGGCAAGAGCCCTACGTACAAGCGAAAGCCAGTAATTTGTCATGAACTGAACGTACGTTGGAACACAGGAAACATTCAAGTTTTCCCGCGGTAAACCGTCATCTCTAAACATCATCTCTACCTATCACTGACCATGAAGCACAGCTGCAGATGCAAACGTAAGGTATTGCAACAAGCATGTGCAAAAATATTTCCGTGAAAATATCAGGTCGCTACTTATATGACGTGTTGAAACCTGTACTAGGTTACTTACACGCCTCGAGCTTAAATGTTATGGTACCTAGCCGACCCGCGTAACTTATTATAACCGCCTTTTGTCTGAGCGCTGTCCGTGCCTGTGTGTCGTCGAGCAGGTAACTTCTATGTTATCTCAGCCGCGCGCGTTGCCATGGCAACTCGCCCATCTCGCGTCACTTCACGCTCAGCATCCCGTCCCCCGGGCTATTCCCGTCACGCGCTGTATTGCCGTTCGCTTGTTCCACTTACATTCACAACCAGGCTTTAATATAACCGTCTGGTTGACATATGAAGGGTACAGGGGAAGAACAATGAATGTCCATATTTACTAGTTCCCAGTAAAATGCAATAGATAGTTCAAATCTTGTATGTTGTAACTGGATGGGTTTATTTAATGTCTCGTTGTTTCGGACACTCATCAACATTCCTCTTCATGCTTTGGAGAGGAAAAAGTACTGGCGTTTCTCTACGGTTTGGCACCATAACATCATATTTTGTGGCAATTGGACATTAATTTTCCTTCCCCTGTACCCTTCATACAATTATTGTACATTTCTGAATTATTAGTCGTGGTTAGGATAACATGAGTATTTCCTTTATAATTCTAACAAGACTGTTGAGAATTAAAATCCATCCAACTTGATGGGTAGGGACAGGAAAATTTCGCGAAATCAACGACCTGCATGTTAGAATCAACTAGCCTATGTATACTCAAGCCCAGACCACGTGTCAATTAGTAGCTTCTCAATGGAACAGCAGACAATGAACAAATGGACGGGGCTCGAGTATGTATTAGTACAATGGAGTCTAGTCTGTAGGTCATTGAATTAGTGAAATTTTCCTGTCCCTGCAGACGGGTAGAGACGTTCAAACTTCGCGTTATTATTAAGTGGCAGGTTATAATTCAGTGGCCTCTCCCGAATACACTCTGTGACATTATCGGCTTCGGGCTCTCGTATCTGTGTGATCTTCGTGTGACCGCATTATAGGCTAGCAGGCATTTTACAGTTGCCCTCGCTTATATGATTGGCTGAGAAAGAAAGGCGCGCCATTTTACAGTTTCCCTGGCTTATGTGATTGGTTGAGAAAGAAAGGCGCGCCATGCAAACTGTTGACGAACAGAAGATATCAAATGAGAACACAGTATCTTCGAGACCATTCTACTACTGAGGTCATTGGGGTCGCGCTAGTTCCGTGGTCAGACCACTTGCCTCCCTCCAAGATGAACCGGCTTCGATTCCAGAGTTGGCAAGAAGGAAATATGGCGGAACTTGTTGTTGACCCGGGGAGAGGTTGGGGTTTCTCGGGGTACTTACATTTCTCCTGCTCTTGCATTCTGTCAGTGCTCCATTGTTGGACCTCATTTCATGTCATCTCACAGTGAACAGTTGATGTCTACGAGGTCCCAGGTTGAAAGTCTGCCTCTCAGGGTGTGTGGTATATATACCCTACACAGAGAAATATTTTGCTGCAGTTAGGTTAATTATATTACCTTATGGAATGATCAATGTTAAAAGTTTGGCACAGGAAAAACTTCTGCCACTTAAGCGTCGGTATCGGTAAGAGGCGTGAACTGACCAATCACATAGCTTTCGTGAAATTCTAATTTGCAATAAGTTGATGATTTGAAAGCCAAAATAGGTTTGTTTTTAATTTTAAATTAAATTTAATGTCTTCTCTCCTTGCCAAGCCTCCTATTTTATTTGACACGTTGGCGATAGCAGTGCTATTAGAGGCAGAATTATCATTGTACCAAACTTGTAAGCTACAAGGTCTACTGTACAAAAAGCAATAAAATAATTTTGCATTTAAAACATTTTTGAATGCTTTGAACTTAAATTTTAAGTTTAAACAATTTTTAATACAAAAATCCTTTTTTTTTTTTTTTTTTAATTATTTTATATAGTAGAACTTGTAGCCTACAACATCGTTATTCAGTGCGGATTATTTCAGTTCAGTAAGTCAGTTTTGGAGTCGTTCTTAAAAACCTGACATGCAAATTTTAACCTAAACAAACGATTATTCAAAAACAATTATAGATAAAAAAAATGTATTCATAAGAGCTAAATGCAGTCTCTGTTTATGTCTAAGAGAAAATAACACATCTGCTACAAATATAAACATTTTAAAAATTATGAAAAGTGTTACCTACCGTGCTCTTATAAGGTGGCTGCCTGGATGAACGTAATTTGCGCGTTTGAGGCCCAGAAGAGCGGAAGCGGTAAGGACGAGACAACACGGGTATCACGCCTCATCCTAGCCTCTAGGCGCAAGTCACTAAACTAGCGCGCTGTCTTCTCGCCGACAAAACACCTCTATGAGACTCTCAGTTCAAATACATGCATTTAAAAATGTGAAGTATGGATGGCCGTAGCTCTCTTACTGTTTGTTTTAGAGGGGATTTGGCATACTTCATTATTTTACTATTTTCTTAGCAATAACTCGCCAGGGTTTGTCACTAGAGTTCGCCCCTGTACTGTACAACATGTATAATATTTTCAAGACATTTTTCTTTCATTTACTCCGCAGACAAAATCCAAGTATTCATCTTAACACTGCAGACAAGCACGTATTCAATTTCTAGTTTACTTTAAACGTTATAAGGCAACTTTAAGAATACCAGTTATAGTTTGTCAATGCAGTATAGTGATGGAATTAAAGTAATGTGTAATACAAACCCTTCTTTTTTCCAAAAGTAAACATACACAGTTGTTTACTTAATTTTTTTCGAAGGACGCGTTGGTGTAAGATAGTACGAAGTCAATATAAGTTACAGTTTTAACTTATATGTTCGTGAGGAATAAACTTATAGAGTTTATAGAAATAATTTAAGCTCATACATTAGTATAATAATATAAAGTTAGGCGTTCAAACATATTGCTAACGTATTTATTTACGTCAAAATTATATACAATAGTAAGAACAAGAGTGGCCGGTAGCATATACACATATTCTAAAGTACAACTTAGCTTGATGACTACGATTGAATTAACTTGCGAAAAACGTTCGAGTAATATATACAGTGAAAAAATATATTCTTAACTTTACCACATCGATGTAGTGTTGTAGTCGTTGGTGTGGTAAAATTATTTACCACACATAAATTGTATCGTTCCTACATATTTTCAGGAAACAGTCAAATGCATACTGATGTTACCAGACTGGTAAATTAAAATATCTCATTGTTGCTGTATTTACAAGCTAGCGTGGGATAAAAGTAACATAATGCATATGAGTAGGGACCCCTGTTTTTCGCGAAAAGAATTTTGCCTCACTTTGTTTCGGTGCCTTACGTGCATATCTGTAGTTCTGCTTCGTGGTCAGTGATTGGATATTTTAGCTCTCACGAGCCTTGGGCTTCTTCCGGCAAATTACGGACATGTGGCGTTGAATGAATGTTATTGTAATTGGCTCAGTCAAATGAGTTACGGCTCTTCACATATACGCGCCGCCAATAACTGTGAAGTAGAACTGCAGGTGTGCACGTAAGTCACTGAAACAAACTGTGGCAAAATTCTTTTCGCGAAAAACAAGGGTCCCTACATATGGGTGAAATACGTTTCCATACTGTTTTATGAAGTTTTTTACAGTGATATTGGATAGTTAGAATTTATTGGTTTGTGGACACACGCCATTGCTCACGTTTTGATGATTAAACTTGTGTTGAATGACAAGGTACAAAAAAAAAAGAACCAAATACAGACAAAAAACACAAAAAATTAAAAAAAAAAAGCAACCCCAGAGGAATTCTGTCAAATTTTTAATTTTATTATTTTAAATTAGACAACAAAGAATTCTAAAGGTACAATCAAGTAGGTTATCGACACAATACCCAGACACAATAGAACAAGATTTCCTAAATGAATAAAGATGGAAGTAGACAAAAAAAACAGTGAACAGGGGACAACAAACAAAAGACAAGAGACAACACAAGTTTAAAAAAAACCAACGAAAAAATACGACGTTTCGGGAATTGCTAATCTATTGCCGTCTTCAGGCTGAGACACAGCTGGTCGGAACACCAAGATGCGAATGAAGTTCGCTGGGTAGCTTGCTAGGTAGCTCAGTTGGCTACGCAGATAGATATATAGGGTGTATAACCTATGAATAGGGGCCCGAAAAAATGCGCGTTTTCTTTTTGGCACAAGCTAAAATCCAAACAACTATAAGTTCCTGTCACTTTCGCTATTTGCCCTCAACTTATTTGACACCTCCTAGAAGACGCTGAGCCAATAACAAAGTGGCATACAAAAACCCAACGACGTGGTTGACTGTGTCAGCGAGCGGCCAATCAGCAGCTGTTGTTTGGTTTAGCACGCGCACATTCTTGGAGGCTTGCCTCAGGTAAGTGAACACCTACCTCTACCTATGATTCATCAAGTTCTTTACGCTGGTGTTTACACATGTATTGATATTCTCTTTTCTGCTTGTTTAGGTAGCGTCTGTCCAAATAAAACCTGTCGTCAGCTTCGTCACTTGATTTACCTATTAGTGCCAAAACGATATTTTGCTGATCTTTGCAAGTTAAACGTGTAGCAGATTTAAATTTATTTCGGCAATCGATAGGGTGGTCTGACATTAGCACGTAGGGTCATGTACGTCGGGAATATTAATTAAATTTGACCAAAAAACATTTTTTTTTAAGTAGCGAATAATGAGCGTAAATGCACTTGACGATTCATAGATATATATAGGCCGTTCGGAATAAAGTGAACACTAAAAATTTAACCTTTGAAAAATATCACCAGCCATTACTGCATATAATTCAACAATAACTATAGTTGCCTTGCTGCTTGTTGGTTGGCAACGAAATAACACAATATAGTTCCGTGTTTATTCGTATTTAAATACAAGAATACTCAAACAAATTCAACCAACAGCGATATAATTGTATTTTGTATAATTAATTAACTTATTTTATATCAAACTATATAGGTACCTATCGACTGAAAAATTTATCTTACACGCGCAAACATAAAGTGACGTGTCCCAGGAGGTTAGACTTTTCCCGTCGTTAGCCGTTACGCGCGGAACGATACGAATTGGCTGGAAATAGATCTGTAACAGGGCTTTTTCGAGTGCTCACTTTACTCCGAACCGCCTATAGATAGATTTTTCTTATTTCCATTAAGCTTAAACAATTGACAGTGTCAGGTTAACATATTAAATACATAAAGTACTGTACATAGTCACAACATTTCAATTGTAAACTAAATTATTAAAACATTAGTTAAAATTTAGAAAAGAAAAAATTATCTCAGCATGTACAATACTCCTACAAACAATTATCAATGTGATTAATATATTTCAAACAAGACATGCACAATCTCAGTAGGTCTGTATCAAAATTAATAAATTAAGGTTTTAACATTATATCACAATACCATGTACAGTCTTATCTAGAAATTATTTTACATTATACATTGGGTTCAAAATAAGTCAGTTTTTTATATATATATATATATATATATATATATATATACATACATACATAATCTTTGGATGACAGTTTTTTGCTTGTAGAAGAAGTTCATTATACAATCTGATACCCATTAAGATATGACTACATCTCGTTTTCTGTAATCTAGCATAGGGAACATCTGGTACACTATTATACCTAGTTGATAAACTATGAACTTCTTTTCTTGTTCTACATAATTATTATTCTCAAGCACGTATGTCAAAAGATAGGTAACATATATATATATATATATATATATATATATATATATATATATATATATATATATATATACACGTTTACTATAGTAATTATTTTAAGTTTTATAAATAATGGTTTACTATGAGCTAGCCAATGTGGCGTTGTCATTATTCTTATAGCTTTCTTTGGCAATAGCAAAATTTCATTTAAATTATTTGCGCTAAACCTTACAATTAAACCATTGCTAATGACAGAATGGAACGAGGTATATATGCTGTTAGAACAAACTCAATAGGAACAACTTCAACAAGTATTCTTAAAAGATAAAGAACCCAAGATATATTTGTTATTATGTACTCTACACGAGGGTTCCATGTTAATTACTAATCAAGAACCAAACCTAAAAACCTTACAAGTTTATTAGTTTTGATAGTATCTGGTAATGTGTTTAAACTAAATATAACAGTTTGTGTTTCATTGTTATTTAACAAAAAACCATTCGCTGGAAACCAGATTGCAGCATTTCTCAAAGTGTTATCTTAATTATTTTACAATACATTACCATTTTTATCCGAGTTTAAAAATGTTACATCATCAGCATACATATAACATTTTGAATCTGTCATATTACAAGGTAAGTCATTAACGGGAATTAAAACCAAAAGAGGCCCCAAAACAGATCCTTGAGAAACACCACAGTCAAGTTCAAGAGCAGATGAACACTTTCCACTGACACACACCACCTGTCTGCGGTTTATAAGATAAGATTTAAACATTTCAACACAGATCCATGGAAGCCATAAAACTCTAGTTTACACAACAGCACAGTATGGTCAACACAATCAAAAGCACGACTTAGGTCACAAAAGGTGGACCAGGAATTGTCTTTACATTCAAAAGCCTTATAAACATCCCTTATTAAACTATCTATAGCAGATATAGTAGATCTACCCTGTCGAAAGCAATATTGACAATCAGAAAAAAAGATTATGTTATTCAATATATTTAGTAACCTGCTTATACTCTATATGTTCTGTAACATTTTCTAGAACAGGAATTAATGAAATTGCTCGATAATTTGTTGGATCCATTTTTTCTCCTTTTTTATGGATAAGTATAACCTTTGAAATTATCATGCTTTTGGGGAAAATACCATGTTCCAAATAAAGATTTACGCATAATGTCAGTGGCACAATTATAGTATCTGCTATTTGTTTTATTAAATCGTTGAATATTCCATAATAATCCTTATTACTGGATTTTTTTTTATCTTAGTTAAGACGAGCTTGACATCGTGATACGATACATACTTACATACAAAATTAATATTAACAGTTTTAAAAAGATTACACATGCCATTAGCTAAAATTTCAGGCTTTGACAATATTATCTCTAATACTTCTGATAGAATTTATGAAATACTTGCCAAATATTTCAGGTCGTATTAGAATTTCAGTACCATTTTTACCTCTAGTAGAATCGTGTTTATTAATTATAGACCAGGCAGCCTTACATTTTTTTTTAGTTTGCAATTATTGATGCATTATGACTCAATTTAGCTTCATTTAAAGCTTGGCTGTACTTTGACTTTATAAGTATATAGTTGTTTTTAGCATTTGTAGATTTGTTTTATATGTACCCATCATAGGCCACCTTTACCGATATTTTCAAATTCCTACGCCTATAACTGTACCAAGATTTTCTGTGCCATTTAGAACCTTTAGATGTTTTACTAAACCTATATTTAATTACAATAAGAGGAAAAAACAGATTAAAATTATCCAGAATTAATTGAAAAAAAAACTTATCAAAACATATCTCTGCACCATAATTAAAAGAATCTGCACTTAACTCATTTATACAGTTTACATAAGACAGAACAATTTTAAAATACTGTATATTACTAGGAGACGTGTTATGTATTTATAAAGGTATTTTTTGCAATCAGCTCTGGATAGATTTAAATAAGAATTGTAATGTTTATGTAATATTATCATATTCCACAGTGCACAATGATCTGTAAAGGAAAAAACTCCACATTAGTATACAAATTACCCAATGTAATATTAGAAAACACATTATCCAGACAAGAATCAATACAATTTGGTAAATTATTATGACAATAAAACTTAAATTGCCTTAA
This sequence comes from Medauroidea extradentata, assembly GCA_003012365.1. NCBI lineage: Eukaryota > Metazoa > Arthropoda > Insecta > Phasmatodea > Phasmatidae > Medauroidea > Medauroidea extradentata. Next base: position 31,897 of record PNEQ01085442.1, on the reverse strand, counting down.
AAGATTAACGAATTCCCTAACAGATTTTTTTCTTTTGTAATATCAAAGTGTGTATTTAAGTCACCCCCAAACACTATATTAAAAGACAACAATTTACTCATAAAATAAATAAGAGGTATTTATCAGAAAACATTTTCGTCACTATCAGGTGTACGATAAATGCATACTAAAATAAATTTAACGTCTTTAACCATTAGAGTACAACCTTCAAAATGTTTTTCAACACTAAAAGAAATTATATCTAAATTTGTATATGAAACCTCATTTGTTATATATATCATAGTACCACCATGAATATTATTCTATCTCTGATAGTAAGCAATTAGATTTAAACCATCAATATTACTTACAAACTTTAAATATCCTTTTAACTAATGTTCTGAAAAACAAATAAAATCACACTAATTTTCAGTCACATATGATTCGAGAGGTGATACACTCGGTATAGCTTGATGTATGGATGGTTAGATAAATTCATAGATTGGAATTACAATTTATAGAGTATATACTTGAATCAGTCGTTTGCGAAACACGTTTCGCGTTTTTTTTATCAAATTAGTTTATGCATATTTACTATGCAAAGCGCGATACTCAGCCGTTTAGCACAAAAGTAACACGCACACCAAAAACGTTTTTATTACAGTACTTTATTTAGAAGGTTTTTCAAAACATAAAACTTTCGTATTACGTTATTTAACAGTTCTTTCGTGAAAACGACCAGTGGTGTTTCTCAAATTACTGAGTAATTTGAGATTGATACATATTAAAAATATTGTATAAGTATAGTAATCAGATTTCATAGGTACATAACATAGACGGATGGATTAGGCTGACATGTATACAGATGGCATCATATGTTGTCGCCGGATAAACGGGACATGATATATGCCTCGTATTAGGCGCTCAGCATATAGGAGATATGTGTCACACGTGCCATGTCTCTGACATCGCAGCGGACATCCCCGGAGAGCTTCAATCCATTTCGTGCGGATTGCTGCAGGCTCCCGGGGAACTCTTGAGTGCCGTTATCGGATTTCGCATTTTCTCCAGCTAGAAAAACGGAGCACGGAAAAAAAAATATGCATGCCCTAAAGCACTTGTAGTTTGGGGCACGTGCTGGAAACGAATAAGCTTACAGGACGAAATGAAATATTATAAAAAGGATGAGGGAAGGAATACAATATTCACTTGCAGTGGCACACATGCTATATACTATGCTTCCAGATTTATATTGCAGAAAATGACAATACAGAAAAACAGTATTGCATAAAGTTATACGAAAAAAATTACATTAATCAATGGACACAAGCCAGAAATCTATAAGCGTAGACACACATAAACATAATCAACTGTCTTGACTAAACAACTTAATTGATCACATTTATTTTTATTATTTTTATTGCAATTATATATCACATTGAACGTGCCCCGTATTTTGCAGACCTTTGAATATGATATGTTAAACTAAGATGTGTTGTTATCTACTAAGAACCACCTTGTTAATTTTAATTAAATAAGCGTACCACTCACGAAAAATGTGTTTAATTAGAGAGAATGAAGAAAAATGGACGTCGCGATAAAATCTGCGATAAAGGAAGTACCGTGCTCAGTAAACACCCTTTTTTTACAGAAAAAAAAAACCTTTTCTTCAAAGTTGTTTAGCGTGCGTTGAATAAATATGGCTTAGCAGTAAAGAAAAACATTAAAATAACTTTTTAACAATATGTTTGCTAACGTTTTCATTAATAAAGTTTTATACGATTCTTTTGTAGCAAAGATAATAATTTTTCTACCATTTTCATTATAATTCTTACCTTTACAATTTTTTCAACTAAGGCAGGGTTTTTTGTTATTGCTGTTATTTTTTTTTTATTTTCTTTGTGGCATAGCTAGTTTGCGATTTCTTACATTCAAACAAAAATTTTCTTTACCACAAAAAAAACTGTGTTGTCACACAGAAAAAAAATTTATCTATTTACCGACAGTAAAACCATTTATTTGAGCCTGTTTAGCTAACGTTAAATTAATCTTCCTAGAAAGAAAAGGAAAACTTAAAAACACATGTGTGGCTTTTACAAATTTGTCCAATATAAATATTTGTATGAAAACAATTTTTGAATTTCGAATCAAGTAAAATATTGTTTTCCAACATAAAACTGGCCAACAAAGCATCACTTTGTACAACCGCAACGATGTCATGACCAGGCAACTCACCTCCCAACACGATCATTCGGATTCGATTTCCGGCTAGGTCAAACTTTTAATGTTCACATGTGGGAAACACGCTTCCTTGTGATTTCCAAGTTCAGAAGTCAGTCTCTCGGTGTCTGATACATATCCACACGATATTTATTTATCACTAGCTGTTGTCCGCGACCTCGTTCGCGTGGTTTTCTAATTAATGCGATACTATATTTAGTACGTGTACTAGATTAAGTTTTTTTTTACGTTTGCAAAAAACATAATAGTTCTCGACAAAAACTTATTGGCACTACAAATTTAATGTAAGTAATACTATTAATACCGATAATTATATTAAAAGAAATTAATTATGATGTTTTGTAACCTTTTCTGAAACTAATAATTTTTTTAAATTCTGACGGTGCAAAAGATGTTAAGAATCATTAATGCAAACATTTGGAAAAGAAGATTCCTTCGTTAATTTTTTGGGGTACTACGTTCTGCCATCCTGTCCCGTTTTGCCTCCTATTTCTACCAATATGTAGAAATATTTTTGTCAGAAACCTTCGTAGACGCACGCACAAAAATCACAAATGTTTCGTCGCAATCGGATGAATGTTATAGAAACGCATACGTTAAAAGCAGACAGACATCCATATATGTGTCCTGAACTATTTTGCGGTAGCATAATATTTCTTTCTCGACATTATGGCACATTGCAAACGAATTTCTTATGGCTAAGCTTCCTTGCCGAGGTTTTTTTTATTCTTTGCAGTAACTGAATTTGTGTTATGACAAGGAAAGTGTTTTACAGTGCAGTTAATTTTGCGAATTGAGTAGGTAACATTCAGGATTCTACGTATGTGAAAGTGTCAGTGATATTGTGTAATTAAGTATTGAAATAACACAATAATAATGTACGTAACGGTGATTCACAATAATTAGGAACACTTTTATTGCGGGAAATGTTGATTGCTTACTAGGGCTTTAATATAACATATTCATATTTGGCATTCTTCTTTCGTTAATAGCTTATCCCCGTTGGGCCAATGACGACTGTGGTACTCTGTTACAGTATAAAGTAATGAAAAGATTTTTTGTGACGTAAGTAATTAAGAAATAACTTCAATGCATAGTTAAACTAATTAAATAACAGTTAATTTACTTTTTCCAGGTTCATATAAATTTTATAGTTCCTTAGTTGCTGGCTACAATTCAGTTGTGTTCAAAACTCCAAGAATATGTAAGTAAACGATGCTGCTAGAAATCTTAACACCATTCGTTGACAATTGAAAGCCGTGTACGTACTTAAATAACAAGAAAAAATACCTACCACTTATTTTAATGAACGTAAATAATTAAGTTATTTTGCATATACACTCTCTAAATTTGTAGGCCTTTATTTAAGTCCGTGTGTTTGTTCATACACGATACTCGGAAACTCACCCGAAATATTTTGGAAGGAGAATCATTGGAAAATGGTAAAAAAATTTGTATTGCAATAGATACCATAGCAGCAGGGATGGCCAACCCTAAACCCGAAGGCCCAACACTGGCCCGCCACTGCATTTTGAATTGCCTGCCTAAAGCTCAAACATTTGCGCTTTATTTTAAAATTATTAATCGCTCCACGACAAAAAATATAATTTGATAATTGGCAGTGCTCCTGCTCTAAATACCGTGGAAACTGTTTAAGTGCTTCAGTAGGATAAAGTACAGTTCGGAATGTGCGAGTATGTTACCGTCTGCAAAGGTTGTCTCTGTCTGGCGGCATTGCGTATTTATTATTACGTGGACAGGCAGTGCGGTGCAAGGTGGAATTTGTGTGTTGACGCCAGGATTACTACTCATTACATTTTCGATACATTTTGATCGAAAAGGTTTTAAATCCATACATTTTTTTTTAACTGATACAATCTCTTCTACGTCTTCGTTATCATAGCAACGCCAAAATATAAATTGTTTGGAGTAATACAGAAAGGAACCAAACCGCGTATCTGACACCAAATTCTGTGTGTGTGCAGTCCGCGGAACAGCTATGAATATTTACATCGCTGATATGTATTTTTCGTCCGTACTGGAATACACGTTACAACACGTTGGTACGCATACTATCCGCATACGCGCAGCGCGAGTAGTTTCTACAATGTGCATACAAATATTACCCTGTGTTCTTGTTCTTGTTACTCTTCAAATGCCATGATAACACGTACTTTCACCTTTTTGGGAGAGAGTTTGAACTATTTCGTACAGCGTTGTACGATTATCTCGAAATATATATTCTGTGGGCTAGTTCCCTTTGGCGTGATTCCAACCCATTGTGAATTTAAGCGTACCTTTCCACGTCAGACACGTCAAATACAAGAGGTTCGAGAAGTGTCAGATATATGGTGCAGCTGGACGACAGTGGAGGAAGGTCCTGCCCCTGACAGCTGGCGAGGTAGATAAGGAAGAACGTCTACTATCTCCGCGCGTGTCGTCGTCAGAATCTAACCACTTTCTCGCGCTCGGGATGGAGAGGGGAACACGGAATGGGTCGGAGAAGGTTCACGAGGAACCTCGCCGATATTGGCCCTGAGCTACAACCACACACTACACTCAGAGAGAAAGAGAGAGAGTGAACCGCGGGGCGGGCGAGGGTAAATGTTATCACTGGAAACAAGGCCGCCCCAGAGGAAGACGCGACGAGGAAAATGGACGTTCCACTCTCAGCACGGCTGGCCAGTTCCACTCTACAACACGTCCATGTCTGTCATTCTCCTATACTGCTCCCGAGTATTTTTCTTCCTTATGTTACGCTTACTGCGTGGTACAGAGTGCCCTGATATCATACAGTATAATGCGATACTATGAACTACTAACATCACAATACGGCTGGTTCTGCGACAAGAGCATAAGTTGCCATGTTTACTCTAATAGAATACCGCAATTAGTGACGTAAGATTCACGACAATAATTACAGATTTTCAATCCAGTTAACTGCGCTTTAACTAAATCTAGATACTTGCGATCTCTACACTAGCAATATACACTATGATTAACGAGTAAGGTCCAGTTACAGCTATACACCGTATTCTATTCCGTATATCATTAAAAAAAAGTCGTACACATGTTGATACCTGCTTATATATATATATATATATATATATATATATATATATATATATATATATATAGGTAGTTGTACTGCTACGTCTGTTTTACCAACGGCCGATGGGGAACATACCACACGAGGTGTTTATGAACACTCTGCACAGTTCCCGCGAAGCTTACCTTGTGTGATTTACCTTCGACTATTTATGGTCGGGGAAATGGTCGGAGAAAATCTGCCGACTTATAACATCACACGGCACGATTCCCACGTGCTAAAATCTCGATTGACCTCGCAGGAAATCGAATCCGGATTGCCGGGATGGAAAGCAAGTGATCTGACCACCACACCGCTGCCATAACTTGGCACAAATTTTGAATTACAGTTAAGAAACACTTTAAACTATATTCAAACTTCATGGCAGCATTCACACAATTTTTTTATTCACTTGTGGTAATATTCTTACGACGTGCATCCGTACACACTCCTCCACCGTCGAGTCCGGTAATAATATATAGGCTACTCGATCGAATAATCTATTAATAGGGACGAGCAAAATGCGCGTTATGATTTGGTGAGAGACTTAACTTCACTCTCATATACATACCAGAACATAGTCTGTGAAACCATTGGCCACGGGCCTTTAGGTGTTGTCATTTACGTGTGTTAACCTCGTTACAGAAGACTAGCAGTACACGGCAGACGTTGTCCTGCAAGTGCATATATCAAATTGGATGTTCGTCGAATAGCGAACTACCCTTCCTCCCTCCCATTTAACTCCAAATCTAAATGCCATAAGGGGAAGCTAGGTACGGAAATGGATGCACTTCAGCACCATCTAGAGGCGAGTTGACAAGTTAGAGTAAAATGCATAGCATAAAAACCTTCTCCGTGAAAAAATACATATGTGTTCCAAGTTTCGTGATGATTATAGCCTCCCCATTATAAAGAAAACAAATTTGACAGGGAAATTACTGGATGCATTTTACTGTAGGCCTACTCTGTTGTACCAACATTGATACTGCTCATAATTTTACCATCTATAAGAAATCTGAACAAACCTAGTTGGTTGTTTTGGTTTCTGCAAGTTTATAAACAGAAACCGATTTATATACACCAATAGGTAGGCCCCTATTTTACGAAATATGGTAACTGAGTTTTTTAATTCTCTTTCACAACTGCATTAATGAACAAACAAATCTTAGAGTTGAAACTAGCCAATTTAATCAAACTTTGCACATATAACCCTCAGTCTCCGACACTGCAATTACTGTGGGATTGAAAAATAAATCGTACATCGTTGAATGTGCAGATGTGAGAGTATTTGATATCTTATACAATATTAATACCACATACTTATAATTTCCAAACAGTTCTAAACATCCGCATGGCTTGGCAACTGCATAAAAACTTCATTGTAAAAACCGATAATTAATTTTTCTAAACATAAAAGTTGTTATATTACTACGTTTTACGACTGTTAAATACTCGATATTCGATACAGCAAACGCCCGCACTGAACTAGCACCATCACAGTAACAAAATTATAAATTTAAGCTTGGCAGAAACCACGTTTACAAAAACACCACCCAACTACAACGACGTAATCTTCCATATTTCCTGGGAAAATGAGATCTAAACGATGGTTTCTTTCACTTTGCACGTTTTGCTGAGTGTTATTTATATCAATAACTACACTGAAACGGTAAACTGGACAGACATTTTAAAATTAAAACAGTCTTATGAATTGTTTTGTGCGAGTCACGGCTGTCGTTTAGCCAGGCAAGCAACTTACATCGATCGGGTATATGTGACACTGGTTCGGCAAAGTTCGGGTTACGTTCGTACGATACGTAAATAATATGATACTTTGTAGTAAAAATGTGGTAGAACTGCTATAAACGAAGCACTCTAGTTCCTGAAACTACGGTATTACAGTTTTCTTTATTATCTATGACACTGTACGTAAGTTGAGTACAATCTACGTACCACATGTTCTATACCGAAAGTATGCGATTTCAGTACCAGATTTCTTGTTATGAATCAACCAAACGAAAAAAAAAAAAAAAAGAAAATCTTGGAAATTGTACAATAATTTACGTAACTCGTACAATCGTACAATAGGGCACAAAATCGTACATTGTACGGGAGAATCGTAAAAGTTGGCAGCTGTGATTTGTCAGTCGGTGTCGGATTTTGTCGATCTCACACATACATACATATATACCAACATTGCCACTCTACCGTGGAAGCGGTGGATCACGACATTGTCTGTCAACGTGAGACCTCGAACAATCTTACAACCATTTGGAGTCTAGTTTGGTGTCAGAAAATAATGCGAATTTTGCGTGTCTCTGGCTGTTAATTCGTGTTTACATATTCGTAAGTACAGTTATGTGGTGAAGTGTGAGAGAAGTGACAACTACAGAGGACATCAATACAGCAAGGGACGTCACGGTAGAACTCCAGATATACGTGATCGCAGTCGGACTGCACGTTATGCACAGGTTTCTCTCAGAATAATGCTAAGACGGTTATTATATAAATATAAACCGGAAGTTTTCGCAAAACAAAATTACACCAACTTGTTTCAAAGCTATGTGTACAGACCTGTACATTTCGTGTTATTATCAGACAGCAGACTGGACTCTGTGCTCCTCTGACTTCTGTTGTTGGCGTTTAGTTTGTGTGGTACGCCTTAAAAACTGTTTTTAACCAAATTGTTAGGTTATAGGCGGTTCGGAGTAAGGTTAGCACTAAAAAAAAGCCCTGCTAATATTCTTTTTTCTGTTATTTTGTATCGGCTAACAAGGGGAAATGTCTAACCTCTCTGGACACGGCTGTATGCGCGTGTAAGACAAATTGTGAAGTCAGTAGGAATCTATACAGTTTGAATTTAAAAAATTTATTACTTATACAAAATGCAATTATGCCGATTTAGATTGCTTTCTTCAGTATTGTATTTAAATAGGAAAATATATGGAACTGTACTGCGTAATTTCGTTGCCAACCACACAATCAGTATGGAAACTAGAGCTAATCGTGAATTACGTACAGTAACGAACGGCTAGCGATAATATTCAAAGATTAAATTTATTGTGCTTATTTATTCCGAATGAGTTGGCCACGATTTTGTCGCGAAAAGATTTTTGCAACATTTGGTTTCAATCCGTCATGTGCACATCTGCAGCTCTGCTACATCATCTGTGATTGAATGATTTTACTCTCACTTGCCTTGGCAAATTACAGACGTACAGACTCACAGTTATCTTACTCTGATTGGTGCAGTCAAATGGAAGAATTGTCTGGACATAGACACGCTGCCAATAACCATGAAGTAGAATTGTCGATGTGCACGTGAGACACTGAAACAAAGTGGGGCAAAAATCTTTTCGCGACAAAATCGTGGCCCTACCTATAGGGATCGCTGTTTTTCGCAAAACGAATTTTGACCCACTTTGTTTCGATGCCTTACGAGCACATTTTCAGTTCTGCTTTGTGGTCAGTGATTGGATATTTTGACTGTCACAAGCCTAGGGATTCTACCGGCAACTCACAGACGTTTAGTGTTGCAGGATCGTTATTATAATTGGCACAGTCAAATTAGATAAAGCTCTTCATAAAGACACGCTGCCAATAAACATGAAGCAGAATTGCAAATGTGCACGTAAGACACTGAAACAAACTGAGGCGAAATTCTTTTCGCGAAAAACAGGGATCCCTACTTATAACTATAAATTCCCAGTATATAGTAATAGGGGTGCACAAAGGTATGAAAGCCCGGAGCCAAGAACGTCACGGAGTGTGTTCGGGTAAGTATGTGCCAGTCAACTCTCTAGAATGTTGCCCAATACCGCGATATTTGCACGTGTCTACTACTTATATGTCTATACATGCAGATTTGTTTCGTGGTCAGTGATTGGTAGAGATGGTAACATTTTGCGAATTCAATATCCTATAGGTTAGAATAAATATCCTATGCATACTCAAGTCCTGTATATTCGTTCATTGTTTGCTGTTCCACTGAGTAGCAGCTAGTGTACTAATGGTCGGCACTTGAGTATGTATAGGATAGCTGATTCTAACATGCAGGTCATTGAATTCGCGAAATTTCACCATCTCTAGTCAATTGATGTTTCAACTCTCAGCTCTTAGGGGTTTTACCCGAAAATCACAAACGTGAGGAGTCAAAGTAACTTTTCTCTGAATTTCCCAGTAAAATAAGAGTCCTCTCTGTGCACAAAATGCACTGCCAATAACCAAGAAGTAGGAAAATGCGCGCGTAAGTGATTGAAACAAGCTGGTACCAAAAATCTATTGAAAAAAATTCTGGTCCCATACGTTTATAACAATGGCAGAAGAAAGCTCACAAGAAAATAACGCTCTCTGCGAGATATTTGACAATCATGAGTTGAAAGAGAGAGAGAGAGAGATCGAGACAGCACTTCGCTGATGGAACAAGAAATATAACCTCGCTGAAATCAACCCATACGCTAGTATCTTGCACATTTACAAAATGTGAAGTAGGACTCATCCGCTCACAATTCTCCTTGCACTGCTCCGCGCAATATTGCAACCATTTGCACACAGCTGGTGTGGCGAAACCGTGTCTACCTTGAACTCAGATACGAAGAAACATGACGGAGTAACAGTACTTAATTTTTTCATAAACAGTCAACAAAGAGTTAACAATTGCTTGTCGCTAAAATGTATTAGTATGAAGTGTATAACTAACCTTTATTTTTAATTTGTTTTACGGGTTATGCATTTTGTACACTTTTTTTCTCTACGTGTTGAAAACAGTTTTCTTGTAAGCTAGAATCAAGTATGATGGTCCCATTTATGACAATGGTAACCCTACAATATTTCACAAACTAAATATTGATCCTTACTGACTGCCCTGAGAAGTCAGCCCAAGTGAAACTTACTCTTGGTAAATTAGTGTTGCGTAACAAGAAGTGTTTATTTGTCTAGTCAGTACGACATAGTTTTTGTAAAGATGCTCTTACTTCGTTTGACTTGCCTTTGATTCATCTGTTTCACAAGAGAATGTCGTTTCTTTAGAGAAGCAAAAATGTATTCCGTTTCACAGTTCCTACAGTGTAAATATACTTCTTAAAGAGCAGTGGCAGTTTGTCTCCCATAAACAGAATGGGACACTTGCCATAATCCAGCTTGTAAATACAGCAACTGTTGAGTATTGTTTCTTTGCAAGTCTGTATTTCCTAAAACTGTATGCGAACGCTACCATTAATCAGCGAGGATCCATTTTACTATACCTGCTTTCTTAATACTCCAGAACATAGGTGTGACAAATTTGCGAATAATACTCGACAATGTACGGGTAAGTAATACTGAGCTGTTAGCACGTATTTCCTTGTCTGGCTTTTACCGCTTGCTGGCCGTGCGGTACCTCTTTATCATGCGGACAACCGCAGTTTAGCTAGGCGTTTCGGATTGACAAAAAAATGCTCGCCACGTACATCCTCTGAAGTAACCAGGAACGTGACGTGAGAGTTGCACATTTAACATTTACAGTAAAATGACCTGCAATACTTACCAAAGCAAGAATTGTATAAACTGAGATAGCACACCAGCGTTATGATCACGACGGAATAAGGACTTGGGCCCGAATTTATAAATTTTTGACGATAATTGTTTATAAAATATCAACTGGAGCTTAGGCCTATATCGGAAATTCCCTCTGTAACTTTGTTATACCTGGTTTTAACTATGTACTTTGATTTTTCTCTAAATGAAATACAAGATAATGGCAGCTAATTGATTACTTAATGAGATTTCCATTTAATGGATAAATTAGCCAAAATTTGTGTACCGTTTGACTCGAAAAATTACATTAAAACAAAATAAAAAACAAATTTATCTTATTGGCTTTCATCTGGGTAGAAAAAAAATTTTCTATAGAGCCGAGAAACTCAGGCCCGTGTCCTCAACTTACTACAAGTAAATTTAATGTATCTGATTTATAGCTTGTATAATATAAATCTGTTTAAAATTAACAAGGTTTTTTATTTCATTTACGGTTCGTAACTTATATAATTTTTCTGATAGTTTCTTCTAGCTTGGCGTAGAAGCAAATTATTCTGAAGTAACGAAACGTAGTTGTTGGCTATATAGATAAGTTGTACAATAAAACTATACAGACGTATCATTGGCACACAAAAAAAAATTACAGCTTAGGATGAGTATTAAAACTTTCACTACAACAGTATACCATTATTAGGCCTGTACTAAAACTGTACGTATGAAGCGAAACGTCTTTCAATCTAGAAATAGTGTTTCACACAAATGAAAGCTTATAACGTTAATAACATTACTTAGTCTTGTAACATACTAATGGAAGTTACGCAAGGTTATTCTTCCAATTAAATTCTACGCCCTATTTACGCAAGAAACTTGCTACACAACTCCTAAATCTTATTGTTCCATCCTGTTTCTCGTTGGCAGATATTCGGTTCTATACTCTCGCCATGTTCTGTGTCTCTCGCGTTTCATCTTATCTCGCAAAGAGGAACAACGGAACAGTACGGCAGAAACAAGGAGTGTTACATGAAACACTCTACTTCCTTTGTTAGAGCTTTCATATTTTATAACCGACGCGCGACGCTCTTCATTTCCCAGAAAGCTTCATTGTTGCCAACTGTGTTTCTCGTGGCTACATATCGATTTATCGACACACCCAGCAATGCGAGCCAACACGACCAGTTAATTGTCTCACGATCATATGAATGAAAGCATGTGTTTTCGTATAAGTATTCCATATAATTTCGTGTGCCACATTATTTTTATTCTGAGTACAATTGGGTTTACATTTTTATACTTTTTTTCGTTCGACTTAGTAAAGTGGACGATGCAATAATAAGTTTCACACTACACGTACGACAAAGAATTGGCGTAACACACAATAGCGCGTTTATTTGAATGTTACGTTGCAATGTATGTACACATGTAATCATAAAATTGTATTTTAATTACACCTACATAAACAAATATGAGATTTTTAGATGTTTGTTGCAATGGGAGTTTACAATTATAATCTATTGGTTTGTGGCCATACGTCACTGCTCATGTTTTGTTGACCGAACTTGTATCGAAAGATAAAGTGACAATATACAAAAAACACACAAAGCACAGAAAACGTAAGAAAAACAAGCCCAGAGGAATTTCATCAGTTTTGTATTACTATCCTATATATTTTTGGCATGAATTCAAATGATAGAATTCAGTCAAGAATTTGACAACACAAAAAAATCTAATAAACAAATATACTAATTAATAATAAGTTAGTTGTAGCTTAAGAGGAGTATACGTACAAACTGTAGCACAAACGTTTTTTATACGTAGGCAATTATTTCTGTGGATGTTCTAATTTATGCTAAAATCATTAAATTAGTCCAATACATTTTCAAATAATCTTACCTGGTGTTTAATATCAGTATGTTAATTATGTTGGTTAGTTTCCAACTCATACGCAGTTGTACAGTTTAAATATATTTACTTTTCATTTGGCAAATGATTAACTGTTTGTAAAACAATTGTCAAACTTACGTTAAAAAATACCTCATCATAGTTTACTTCGAAGTACTTCAAGGCACTTCACAAAGTCGTATGTGGAATAAACTATTAAATTTTTGAAGAATCCTATTTGTGTAAATTATTTTAAATGGTTATATTTAACAACAGTGAAGTTGTATATTACACAATTAAATTAATGGTGTGTCTTGTTAAGTTTGTACAAACTTTTAATTAGTTAAATGACTTAGTTTCGGTTTGAAAGTATTTTGCTAATCAGTCATACACCTTATAAGATGAAGATTTGATGCGTCTAGTGATGAAATTATTTTATATTTAGCTCTCCGACTGTAGATTTCTGCTCATTTTCTTCTACTTTATGAGTAATCTCTTTAAAAATTTAAGATATTATCATATCTATCTTGATAAATCTCTGGCAGTAAAATAATTCCGGGAAGGATGTTAGATTTATTCCACGTGCTCTAATGTCTTTAATTTTCCGTTCTAGTATCAACTGAAGAACTTTATACTTCTCGTCTTGCGTTGAGGAACCCAAGAATTGTAGTTTTTTATATTCACTCCTCCGTTAAGAATTGCATTGACTGACTTTAGGTTTTTGGGACACACTCCATTGCGTTTAGGCTGTCAGAATAAAGTAAAAACAAAATAAAAGCATAAAAATTATAATGGTGTGTTTTAGTCAACAGGATACACACACAATTGAAATTTAAAAAGGGAATCGAGTCAAATACAACAAGGACAGCCAAATAAGAAAATAAAAATAAAAATGCAGACACCGCCATGTTTGATGCCTGCTTTGGCAAAGGTACATGCAGAAGAAAATATATGAACCACAAAATAAAATACATCAAACGATGGGACGAAACAAAAGATAGTAGATATCAGACACGAACAGAAAAACAACATGCGACACAACGATGAGACGAAACAAAACGCAATAGTTTTCCAGACAGTAGAACGAAGTGTCGGGAACTGGAATCTGTTCCATACATCAGGTAGACACACACATGGTACGAGAACACAAGTGCGACTGATGATTTTTATGTTTTTACATTCTATGTGGTTTTCCTTGCCAGACATCATCGCAATGGAGTATGTCCAAAAAGCTAAATCTAGTCATGAACTCCCATTCCACCACTCTTGCAAAGATCACAATAATTTGGCACATTTTAGAGAAACTTAAATAGCTCTGGTAGTAAAATTTGTGGTTTTCATAGCTGTAAAATACTTGGAAATCTCGTGAAGTTGTACTTCGGTTGGATAACGTCCCTGTAGTTAAAAGGACTTTGAAACTACGTGAAAAATTCTTGCGCGTGCAATAAACAACTAGTTATAGATTCTCGATTCTGCCTTTAATTTATAAAGTTTTTTTATTGGTTCCGCATCATTTCCATAACATGTAGGTTGTCGCGATGATTACAGTCGTCCAAGCGAATACTCTTCGAAGTGGCTAAGAATCACAAATACTATGATACTACACACACAACTATGTATTGAAAAATTTAATGAAAATATATAACTAAACAATACAGAATGTCTCGAACATGAAAACGTTCTACATATGTTCTATTCAGTTCCCGACGCTACTAATGATTAACTGTAACAATTTGCCTCTATGAGATAATCAGTCTTTAAGAGCACAGTCTACAAAAATTTTCATCTCCATGTTTTTATTTTTTATTTGTACCAGATATTTTTTTTTCTTTAGACACGAAAACGTGACAAAATTTTGCTCTTATGAATTTTTTTTATGTCCTTAATTTTCGCGTAATGGCTTGTTTTAAGTCAAAATTTGCATTTTCCGTTTTAAGAACTAAGCTATAACCAACTAAGATATCAAACTGAAAAAAAATTCACAGTAAATAAAAAGTTCGCAGGCTACGATTTCACGTACATAAAAACAAAGAATATAAACTTTTTGTATTGAAAAAAATTATAAAATTTTAAATAATAATTTTATAAAGTTTTTTTTAATACAAAAATATTTGATTTTGTGGTTTAACATAGCTGAACTTGTAGCCTGCAACATCGTTATTCACTGTGAAATTTTTTTTTTTTTTTAGTTTTGTAAGTGAGTTGGTTTTAGTGTCGTCCTTAAAACGGAAACGTGCAAATTTTGGCTTTAAGCCATTACGCAAAAACTATGAGAGATAAAAATGTTCTAAAAGAGCAAAATTTAGTGGGTGTAAAATTGTATTCCCCACTGCTATCAATTGCCATCACGCGTTGGAACAGTAAGGAGTGTAGGTTAACATGTTGTAAGAATTTGTTTTTCCCCGCGGCTTGATGAATTGGATTTAGGGAACATTCTGTTCCAACAAGACGGACTAACGGCCCACACTCCTTTGACGTCGATGGCTGTTTTGAGGGAACACTTCTCGGAGCACATCATCTCTATAAGTGGCTATTTGAAGTGGCCAGCCCGCTCCCCCGATTTAGCCCCTTATGATTTTTTTTTTTGTGATTTGATAACCCACGTTTATGTCAAACGTCCAAGGACCCTACGCGTCCTGAAGGCCAACATTCGGGCAGAAATTGCCAGCTTACCCGCTGCTATGCTGGTAAGTGTCATGAGAAACGCCAGAAATCGGCTTTTTCAGTGAACTGGCAATGGATGAAGTTACCTATCTGATTTTATTTTCAAAACTGTGAAAAACCAAACTTCACGCTTGTACCTACATTATAAAAATTAAAATGGAAACTTTCTGATTCACATAATTGGTTTTATTGCCAAGTTAAGAAAGGCAGTTATGCTGCGCACCATACATATAACACCAAAGCCTTGAGAGATGGGATACATAGCGAAGGAAATTTGGTGACCAAATAAGTTTTAATGAGATTTTAGGACGTTTATGGAAAGTAACTCCGTTAACAATGTTAGAGTAAAATTTCACCCCTGCTCGTTTGATAAGTGACCCGTCTGAACTTCCAGCTATTCGTGTTAAATCGATCAGCCTTTCGATCAACTCTGGGCCTACCCTGCACGAACTCAGGGTAAATAGGGTTATCAGAAGATAAACTCTAAATAAGGCGATCAAAATGTCCAACATTAAAAATAAATAGCAAAAGGGAAACTGTTTACACAGCGTTTGAATCATTGAAGAAAGAAGTACGAAACGAATATTGAACTCAAGTTTGGGACGTATATTTAATTTCAGTCTTACGATAAATAAAATATATTAGGCAACACATAATATATTATAAAAAAACTATCGTGTTGTCGAATTCATTTTGTAGATTATTTAACGAATGTATAATTTATTAGGCTTATTTCGGATTTCAGCCAAATATATGTTACACTTTCGTTTTTGACTGGTCCGCGGTGGCCAATTGGTCAGACATTCGCCTCCCACCAAGACGATCCGGGTTGGATTCCCGGCGGGGTCGGTCCCCAGATTTTCGCATGTGGGAATCGTGCTGGATGATACCGTTGGTTGCCAGGCTTTCTCGGGGAGCTCCCGTTTCACTCTGGCATCGCTCCATACTCACTCCACATGTTTCCCAACACCAGCACTAAGACCTCGATGTTAAGTGCTGACCGAAATCTCACACTCCTTTTTCGTATTCTACAACAACCTGTCTTAACTCTAGCCATCGGATATACATGGTCACGTAAAAAAGAATGAACGCAGTTATCGCTGTCAGTTTAGTTTACGTAAAGGATTTTGAAGCTGCACGTAAATGGCGTCTCGTGACATATTATGAAAGGCTTTTGTTGGGACTAGAGCGTGTTAGACTAGAAAGAAAACAGAGCATAAACGTTCGCTGTTGAATCGGTAACAACGAGGTAGTTTCGCTCTCGTATTAACCATTTCGTTGTTCACCAGTGTTAACCATTTTTGGCTACCGAAGTCAGAAGCATGTTAACAAAATAAGTGACCAGGTAATATTTTCTGCTCATTTCTGATGGTTAATTTGAATTTCAACTTGTCACGAATTATATGTTTTCCTTGTAAAATATAATACAATAGGGGCGGATATTGAGTAGAGAAAGACCAATATGGTACGTTGTTTCGAGATGACAGTTGGAAATGCACTGAAAGAAAAATATTGCCTTAGTTACCATACTTTGGTACTATAAATTGTTACTGAAGAAGTGCTATATGTTCTGTAAAAGGTCTTTGCTCCTTCTACAGAACAAATTGTTTTACGAACTATCCAGACCACGGCCATAGAGGAAGAGGTATGGACACTTGGAGTTGAAATTGACCCTCTTATGACTGATTTGCGCCACTGGCACTCTGGTGTTGTTTTAACATTGTGTAAACGGATCTACAAGGAGCAAGCACGTGTCGGAACTGTTAGAAGATGTGGTAGCACGGCCCTGTATTGCAATGTTAAAACAAGACTTCATTACTAGTGGTGCTTTCAGTCATATCGGGGTCAACTGAATAGCATTGTTAGATAGGTTAGTGTCCGGACCTGTAATTCTAAGACCGTGATCCAGAATGTACCGATAGTTAACAGAACTGTTGTCCTTATTTAAACAAAAGTACGGTTACTTCAACAATGCCATTTCTTTCAGTGTGGTTCCCACAATCTAACCCCCATTTTAGTTACGTTTCAACATTGTTGCATATGACTAAAATATCGAAGAATGGAATCGTTAAAACTTATTAAAGTTATGTGAAACATTTTTACGCTTGTCATTAGTAGTTATTGTAGAAAATATTGCAGCATGTCCAGAACATTAAGTTTATTTTTTGACACAGCGGTTAAGCAATTTTGTTCTCCCGTCCAATCGTGTTCCTCCAGCTCGCCTATAGAAAATGTTTCGCGAAGTCGACATATGGTTGTGAACGCTGGTGACCAGTCTTCCACCAGTTCAACCACGAAAATACGTCTTACGTGGCCTGGTAGTGTGCATGTAAGGTCGGAGGTGAATGTTAGCTCGACTCTCGAGAATGTCCAGGTTGAGAGGCTTCGATAATCGATATCAGGGTCGCACACGGACACTCCTCGCTCACTAACGAGCTCCTCCAAACTTCTCAGAAAGTCAACTGGCGACGCATATCGTCTACCTTCACTGCTGTTCACGGATCTAATTATTATCGAGTTTTAGTGAATATCGCGTTTCCGACATCGCCCACGTGTTGAAAACCGTCAGTTTCGTAGTTAATGCCGTAGAACTGAGTGGGGTGTCTTTCTACAGACGACTAGATACATGCATATTGCGCGTTATCAGGTTAAAATTCACGGGCCTATAACTAACCCGAACAAACTATGATTAGAGGTACGTCAAATTCAAATTAGCAAATACATTCCAGGTCAGGTTGAACGCCAAAATTATATACTTCATAATCACGTGTGTGATTAACTGGCGGCTGTCAAGAAACGCATTTGACTACTGCAAGCCAGTAGTAAAAAAGGAAATAATTCCCAGAGCTATCGCTTGTAATGTTGTAAGCCAGTGAATAATCGTCTGTATCCAGAGCGTGTACAGGACTGAGCAATCTAGGCTACTGCCAGATGAATTCGCGAAATTGACGTACCTCTAACTATGAGTAGAGACCGTAAAAATTCACGATTTCATTGACTTGTAGGCTAGCCTCCAAGAACATGTGTGTATTCAAGCAGACATTATCTGCTCACTGGCTGCTCGATGACGCTGTGATATGGGCCTGCATTTAGTTGCCTCATGATTGGCTAGGCGACATCCAGGTAGTGTCAAATAAGTCACGGGCCAGTTGCGAAAGAGGCACGAACTTACAGTTGCTGTAATTCTAGCTTGGGACCAAAAGAAAACGTGAATTTTTCAGATCTCTAACTATGCGACGTTATTGGCTTCTAGCTTTCGTATCTTTGTGTGCCGCTTAGAGCCACGATTTTATGATGACAAGATTTCTGCACAATTGGGTTCATTGCCTTATGTTGACATGAGTAGCTGTGCTTCGTGGTCAGCGTTTGGATGTTTAAAACTCTCATTGTCTTGTGCTTCTACAGGCAAATCAAGGACGTATGATGTCACAGTTACCTTATTCTTAATTGGTGCAGCCGAATGAGAGACGTGTCTGAACACAGACACCCAGCCAATAGCAATGAAGCAGAGGTGGCGATGTGCACCTACAAACTCGTTACTCCAGGTAGTGGGTATTTTACAGTTGACCTTACATCATTGGTTGAAAAACCTTCAGGTGCAACACACGAGCCAGCCAGCAGCAGAAGTCAAACGGCCATACAGTAAACTGCAGTCCAGTCTGCTGTCTGAATATTACGCGGATATCACAGGTCTTACAAGTGAGATAAATTTGACATAAATAATCCAAAGTATGCACTGCTGGGTAAAAAATTATTACTTCTGATTAATTCCTACATAATGAAGTTAAGGTAAATTATTTGAGCTTTACGTCTCGTCGACAACGAGGTTATTACAGACGGTAACGCACAATTTGATACAATTACAGGAGTTGGGAGAGGAGTCGGCCTTGGCCTTTATTAAGGAACTATCCCAGCATTCGCCTGGAGCGATTTCTGGAAACCATAATTAGAGATGGTGAAATTTCGCGAATTCAATGACCTGCATGTTAGAATCAAATATCCTATGCATACTCAAGCCCTGTCTATTCGTTCATTGTCTGCTGTTCCAGTGAGTAGCAGCAAGTGGACAAATGGTCGGGGCTTGAGTATGCATAGGATAGTGAATTCTAACATGCAGGTAATTGAATATGCGAAATTTTCCTGTCCCTATAAATTATTAATATCCTAGTGAAATAACGCTGATTTTCGTTCATACATGATTAGAGGTACGTCAATTTCGCAAATACATTCCAGGTCTGGTTGAACGCCAAAAATATATACTTCATAATCACGTGTGTATTTAGTAGGGCCCGGTAGTTTTCGCGAAAAGATTTGTGCCCCACTTTGTTTCAGTGTCTTACGTGCACACCTGCAGTTCAACTTCATGGCTATTGACAGAGTGTTTTTGCGCAGAGTCGTTATTCATTTGACTGTGCCAGTCAGTACACGGATAACTGTCACACATCACGCCTGTGATTTGCGGGTTTAACCTCCACACGCTGGGTGTTACGGCATCCAATCACTGACCACACAGCAGAGATGCAGGTACGCACGTAAGGCACTGAAACAAAGTGCTGCAAAAATCTTTTCGCGAAAATTACCGGGCTCTAGTAATTATCTGGTGGCTGTCACGAAACGCATTTGACTACTGCAAGTCAGTAGTAAATAAGGAAAATGATTCATAGAACTATCGCTTGTAATGTAGTAAGCCAATGAATAATCGACTGTATCCAGAGCGTGCACAGGACTGGGCAATCTAGGCTACTGCCAGATGGATCCGCGAAATTGACGTACCTGTATACACGATACACATAAAAAGAAACTTTATCGTATGTCCCAAGACAAATCCGTTTTACGATAATGTACACGACATGGCGATTATAATATCGATCGATACTTTAAAGGAAGGGCATAGCTAACGTGAATTAATTATTCTTGGGGGTCAATTATATTCAATTTTCGTGGTTTTACGTTAAGTTTACGTGTAGTAAGTTTTGCAATGTTCTTGAAAAATAGTTTTTAACTACCCCAGTATTAATGTAAATTTGACAACCAACGGTTATCCGATTGTTAGCACTTAAACTTAGTACGTTCTACGCTGACAATAAAATGTAAAAACAAATTAAGGCGAAGACATATATATATATATATATATATATATATATATATATATATATATATATATATATATACATATATATCATCCAAGTCAAAATAAGACTGAGAATATGCCAGAAGATTTTTCACTTCCGTTTCCGAATTTTGTAACTGTTAAAAATGTTCTCAGACGTTCCAAAACAGGAAGTCTCTTGAACAGTATTGAACATTAGAGAACATTCTAGAACCTTAATTTCATGATCATTCAGTATTACTTCAGCACTCGATGTACAGTCTATATACCCTCTTTAGTCCCACGTATCTCCAAATCCAATCCATGTAGTTACGAACCGAAAGCTACTTGATCTACGGGGAATGAAGGTCTACCATACCATTTAACCCACATGGGGCTGAGAGGGTAATTGCGGAGTTACAACTGTACGCACTGAAAACCCACATTGACTTTTATTTTTCATATTAAATTACATTATACGGCGTATGATATAAATTTGCGAAGGACGTGTCTTAAAATTAATACTCTCCAATCCCTAAATTCAAACTAACGAAACAATCATAAAATTTATATTTTTTACTGACGACAGTGTGTATAAAAGATATTTGGAAAACCAGTTATACCAAAAATGTTACAGATATAGGATGGCGATGGATGAACCATGTCAAGTATTGTGAGCGAAAAAAAAAGCCGCTGTTCTGAGAATTCCAAGACGGTAACTAGTACCTTTAATTCTTGTATACACTCTGACACACCGATACACCTACTGAGAGAGAGAGAGAGAGAGAGAGAGAGAGAGAAAGAGAAAGAGAGAGAGAGAGACTTCGAAACAAAGGGATATGTAGTGAGGGCTGTGTTCAGGGATCTTTGAACTCTCGGTCGGAAAACACACGAAAAGAAAGAAAAGTCAAGCGTAATCTTATTTACAATGTGGAAGTCGCAGACCAGCTTTTTCTATTCTTTTTCCACCCGCTATGGGCCACGGTAATTGCATTTATACAAGGACTTCAGCCTCCAGCCCACGCCCTTCTCCATTTCTCTCAGTTCTTTTGTTTCACGCCAACTTCAGTATCCATGGATATATGTCCAGTCATAGAAGAGACCAATCCTATTAATTCTGGTAATGATTCTGCCAACTTCAAACTAGCAGTTCTGGGCGTTATTGTTATAAATTATGTTTTTCTGTCATTAAAATGTCTGTAACGAAACGTGTTTCTACAGAAAACATGTATATTTTAAGTTAGAGAACCGCGAGCACAAATAAAACTTACTTTTCCATAGTTATTTATGAATATGAACTTTATTTTTTCGTATTTTGACTGTTTTAATCGAATACCGATCTGGCTTTAAGATTTCAGTTGAAAGACTATTAAAGAAATAACATAAGTAACAATTTTACAATCTTCTGAAATCAGATACTTTTAAAATCGTTGCTGAAAAACTTTATTTTTTTCATGGTCACACATATTAAAGTACGCTGATGCCATTATTTTTACCGTATTTATTTCTGTTTAGTCAGTGTGCGCTAACTATCAAATATATTTGTAAGTACCTGCAAAACAATATACAACAAAACAATAACGCAGGTGCAAATTAGGAAATTAAGCGCCATACGCTGCAAATAATAATGGTATTATAAACATCCACCACACCAGTTAAATATTATTAACAAAAATACTGCGAAAATAAATTATAATAAAAATTATCAGAAAATGATACTACGTAAAATACTTTAACATGAAAATGTTTTAAAAAGAACTAGTAAATTGCTACTTTTTTTTTTTTTTTTTTTTGGTAGTTTTACAATTGCATGCTGAAAACTTGTTTGAAGGTTACTGTTTAGTTAAATTTTAATTTTTTAAAATGAATTACTTTAAAAAATAATACATATATAGTATTTTTCATCGCCTATGTTGCAAGGATATTAGAATATAAAGTACAGTTTCCGTCAGTAATAGTTCTTGAACAAACAGTAGTTTACAGTGTTGAATATTTGTTAAATGAGTTAGCACTGTAATACGTTTTAAGTAGATACGTTTCATTTATGGTACCATTATCTCAATTATAATAACCACACAGGATGGTCATGAATTACACGTTTAAACGCTGTCAGTTTATTCCTCATTACAAAAGTGGATACAAAACATAATGCTTAACATGCCGTACTGTTACTTGTTAGGCAGATTTCATCAGATGAGTATTGATATTTCTGAAACTAAAAATGATAAAACCACATAAGAATGTAGAGCAAATCTGTTAACAGCTGTGTTTCTTTAAACAAAAACTGACATTTGAGAACCTTTGAGCAAATCAGTCATACCTACATTTATAAAAAGGGAGTGAATGATATCACTCACTATCCTACTGCTGTAATGAGTACGTAAAACATGAATATTTCATTACTTTAAATAAACGACGCCATAATCATACGTTCATGCACAAAACACGATGCACTCCGTTTAGTTTAACTTCAGTTCCTTGGACACTGTTAAGACCCCAGGTGTAAAAGGTCAGTTCTACAACCTCGTCACTCACAGAACTTTTTTCCTACTCTTCTCCTTACTCCCTCCACGAACCACTCTGACAACAGCCGAGATCGTAGAACTCCCCTAAACTTCTTACCCTCTACTAAACCATACGCAACGCCTGTTGGTATCCCTTTACCCTGAACATAAACCATATGCATTGTCTATTGGTGCTTGTGTATAGTTCCTCCCATTGGCTACCACGAGACTGAAGTGTTCGTACACCAGACATAAAGCCGAAACCCTATTGGCCATAGCATCACACATTCGTCACCGCCCTGCATAACCCAGTGTAGTGGGAAGAGGAAAATAAGTTATGTAAACTGACGAGGTCAGAGAACTGACATAGCTTCAGACCAGGCCTTGTAACTGGATTATGGAAAACGAATCCTTAACCGAAGATTACCGAATTGTATCTCTTCCCTCGGACAACTTATCAACGAAAAATAAATGTTACAATGGAATAACAACTAAGTGGAACCATCCAGCTCTACTAACGCATGATAGTACAAATAATTTTATTTAGAAATTGAAGAGTTAACTGTATTAATGAAAATTTATATTATTTGAACATGGCAATTCTGAAGCATCACTCTCTATCATTCTGACGTTGATATGGGGGAGGGAGTATTTAGCCCTACTTTGGGCGTCTTCGACGAAAATAAGGTTCTCGTTGATTGGCATGGGAGTTATGACTCTTATTTTATGCTCCCTGCTTAAGACCCCGCGTGTACTAGCCGTGTGCTTGAGTGAGTGAGGCACGGCGCCAAGGGCGATGTTGACTGGCTCATCTGGCGCGGTATCGCCTCTACCGCAAGACACTTAAACGACGTGCAGTGGTACAGCAGATCACACGCCTGACTAACGCTTTCAATGGTGACCCCATATTTTTATTGGTGGAAAGCTTTAATCTAAGTCCATTGCATGCTTCTACGGCAGTTTTACCACGAATCCCATTAGTAGTTTTTCAGACATAACATGTTGGAAAAAGCTATTTTTAGCCATTTTGCGAGGCTCCGAAATGATTTTTCTAATCGACGTGATACTTTGAAACGACCCTTCAGTCATCGTTTCGTACATTGACACAGTGGGCATATGTGGAATAGTTTCGTACAAAAATTATTTACGAACACGCTGCAACGTATTTCAAGCACGTTGTAGGCAATGCCCTTAAGATGATGTAAAGTCAGTCATAATGCAAGGCAAAATTTACAGTGTAGATGGTAGAATAGACATTTTGGGTTCATTTTATAACAAAAAAAAATCAACTTTCATTGCTTAAATCATGCAAAAATACACAAAAATTATGCGATCTCAGGATGGTAAAAAAATTTTTCTTTAGTTATGAAAACAGAGTGCATCTTCTTTCAACACTTTCAGACAAACAGTTTACGAGGAGAGAAGTTCATAAAATGTACTGAACATAACATAATGCCTTTTTTCTTTGTGCATGAGATGACAGTACCCCACAAATGTGTTCAGGTGTCTGGTCTTGCTTAAAGAGACGTAGAAGTAACTTATTTGGTGTTTTTTATTTTGCGTGATTTTTTACACTGTAAATGTAGACTTAGCTATCAAAATAACTTGTTCTATCAGAACATGCCCAGTACGAGCGTGCAATTAGAACAGCTCACGAGCAATACTTGTCGTAAACGAACATTTCTTACTGCGGTATACTTTCTATACACAACGAGGAAACGACGGTTGAAATGTTATGGATCCCTTGTATGAACGAACAAAAACTGACTGAGTAAAATGTTCTTCATAGTGTCATTGAGGTCCACCTCAAAGTGGGTCGAAGAGATCAAAAGAGATGCACAATTAACCGACATTACACTAGAGATGATCCATGACTAGAGACCTGAAAATTTCGCGTTTTCATTTAGGCGCAAGCTAGAGTTCAAGCAACTATAAGTCTGTATCGCGTTCTTAATTGGCAGTTGACTTACTCGATACTTCCTGGTAGTAGTTGAGCCAATAATAAAACTGTAACTGATTACAGGCCCATTTGACTATGTCAGAGAGCAGCTAATAAACAGCTGATGTCTGCACGATTTCACATATATTCTTGGAGGCTAGCTTACAGGTCAGTGGACCTGCGAATTTTTGCGGTCTCTATCCATGACAGAAAATAATTAAGAAGCAAAGTCAAAAGCATAAAATCATTTGAAGAGAAACCACTAAAAAGGATGTCAATACATTACATTTCCGAAAACGAGAGAAAGAAAAAACGCAAAAGAGTTATAGGAAGAGAGGTAAGGAAAGGAGCAGAAACATGAAACTCCACAAGACCCATAGCTGGCCAAATTCAGAAGAAAAACAATCATTTCTACGGGCCTACGAGTAGCTTGCTCACTTGCCTTGACAGCTTGAAATCAATTTTACAAAAGTTCTGTATTTGTGTTTTTGTAGGTGATTAAAATTGTGATAGAGCTAATTGGTTTAGTTCTTCTCTTCTACAATAAACTCAGTGTATCCGTGGTAAATTAATATAGAACACTTGGGTAGCAGAAATTACAAAGAAATGCGTGTCAAAGTTATTTTTTAGCTACTGCTATGTCTGTTCGAAGATAAATTAATGCAATGTTCTTTAGCTGATCAAATGTTAGTGTTCAATTTTATACATTCACATCATCCTCTAGAAATTTGTTGTAGCGCATTAACTAGATTGTTGTTGTGATATGCACGCCAGTATACAACATTTTAAATTGTAAAACTTTATTCAAATGCATTATTAAGACATTCTGGAACTTAATTTACCGAAATACTTTTGAAAAAATACTCCTAGAAATTCTTTTTGATTCCCTTACTAAATTAATAGTCTTAAAACAAACGTGGAATTGATGTAATCTCCACTAAATAAAATGTAAATTTTTACTACTCTAAATAAAATTTCTAGCGCTATTTTTATATATATTTGTTTGGCTTCACCAGGTTATGTATAAGCACCTGTTAGCAATTAATGGACTCGTGACTTAGACTCGTTACTGTTTGGAAAATTCAAGCTGATGATTTTCCGCTCTGGGGTAACCTCGTCACTTAATAAAAACAGTCACATGAATGTTAACTATATCGGTTGTTGCACAATCACATGCCAATATTTCAGGGGAACAATCATCATCACATTTAGAGGATCAAAAAATTTTAATGAACATAGGCTATATAAAGCACTGTTACTGAACTACGTGTCTCATGACTAGGGACCCCTGTTTTTCGCGAAAATAATTTTTCCCCAGTTTGTTTCAGTGCCTTACGTGCACATCTGCGATTCTGTTTCATGGTTATTGGCAGCACGTCTATGTGAAGACCAGTAACTAATTTGACTCAGACGATTATAATAACGTTCCTGCAACACCACACGACTGTGATTTACCGGTAGTTAACAAAACTCGTAAGAGTTAAAATATCCAATCACTGACCACGAAGCAGAACTGTAGATGTATACGTAAGGCACCGAAACAAAGACTTCTTAGTCCTACACATGTACTGGCCACTTGCGAATGTACGTTGGCTTCTAACAGTATAAGCGGATAGCGCGTGCTAACCCCGCAGATTGTTTCCTTATTTATTACTGGTTTGCAGTGGCCAAATGTGTGCTAAAACAGCTGTCGTCCAGTCACAGAAGTGACACGGAAGTATAGGTTCTTGATGTTCAACCTGAGCTAGAATGAATACGCGGAATACTCGTGCCTCAGCTCATGACTAGGGACCGGAAAAATTCACGGGTTCACGGTCTTGTAGGCTAGCCTCCAAGAATATACGTGAGATGAAGCATACCTACATACGATGGTTAAAGTCTCGGAAATATCGCGGATTCAACTGAGGATAGGTTGGATTTCAAAGTCTTGTTTATGTTGGAAACTTTTTCTATCGGGTCATTGTTTATTATAGGTGACCTTGAGGACTCCGAACCAATGGCGGACATGCATAGAAACACTCGTGGACTGCCGCGCTACATTGTCAAATGTTCGAATGTTCACGCACTGTAACATCATCAAATGTACAAGTATCTGAGGACAGAGTGTACACAGGACTGTGTAGTCCAGCCTGCTGGTCGTTGAACCCGCGAAATATCCCGGACTCTAATAATGGTTTACCTCGGTAAAACTTGACTGTTTGCGGTATTTCAAAGCACGTTCAGCTTACCAGAAGAGTACTCGCTTTCTCTTGTACTTGGAGCTGTTGCCCTATTTGACTAAGCCAATTATAATTCTGATAGTGTAATAATTTATGCTTGTTATTGGTCGGCAGACAGCTACGTTGTGGCAAGAAACCAAACAGCGTTTTAAAGGTTATGTTGGCACAAAACATTTTCGCGATGTACAATAATCTCTAAACATACCGTAACTGTTTATTAGCTGCTCGCCTCTGCCGTGAGTGCGTGCGTTTAGTTGCGTGTTTGTAATAGCCTCAGCGACTTCCAGGAGGTGTCAAAAACGTCAAGAGCCAATCGCGACAGTGACAGCAACGTACAGTTGTTGGACTTGTGCCTAAAAGAAAACGCGAATTTTTCAGGTCCCTACTCATGACTTGCTGTGCACGATCATGTTACTGTGTAATGATTACCGTCCAATTAAATTCGACACGTCTGGTATGCAGCTGCCAGTAATGGCTGCCGTGGCGTTCCGCAGATACGTGATCCAGCACACGTGCTATGAAACGTACGTCATGTATTGCCAACTGTAGTACACTAACTATGCGTTTTCTGACCTATGTTTATGTTACATTTTGTGTTTCTCTAGTTATGTGATATTATTTCCCAAAAATATTGACATGCAATTTTGCTACACTTAAAAATAGATAATTCCAAAATAGCATTAGTAGAACTACGTTCAACTTTAAATTTTCGAGCATACGTGGCGCTGCAAAAGGCTGTGGTTCGCCTGTTTGCGTCACTTGGGGTTGCCATGACGACGGGAGGCAGCTTTGTGCAGCGTACGCCGCGACGACCCAGTGGACGTCCACTTCGAGCCTCGTCGGAGCTGAAATCCAGCACCTCCGCTTATACAGGCTGTCCAGACACAAACGCTTAATAAGCACGCACCGCACTAAGCCTGGGCTAAACTGGAGACGAAAATGTAAGTGAAAATGTTTAGGTGATCTCTGCCCAATGAGAAAAAATTTACGTAATATTTCCAATTTAGCAGTAGAGATGATGAATTCTGCATTTCATCCCAAAGATTTAAAATTATTCCAAACAGCGAGGTATTCATTGAAAGGTGACAGTTGTAAGTCGTTGTAGCTGCAGGGTTAATTGAGAAACATCGATAGAAATTAAATTTCTTTATTACTTGATAATACTTGTCTGTGAAGCATGGAAACCATCAAGTGAAAAACTATAGAGAATTATATAATGGCACCTCACTAATTACGTATTCCCCCAACCACTAAAATTACCTCATCGTAAACACACACACACACACACACACACACACACTACACACACGTACCCCATCATTGCGTCATGTTGTACGACGACATTTTATATGCACGATGTGGCAACACTGCACGGAGAAAGTCCCCTCTTTCGATCCACGTCCAGGTATTATTTTATGTATGTTACGTCAAGTAAACGTAGAATCATGTTTGGACTGCTCGGGGTTTTAACCTGCGCCCTCAATATGCAAGTCAGAACAGTAATATCATATCTGAGGAGCGCAAGTGGGGACTAACTACAGTGCTATGTTGCCACATTGGGCATGTAAAATGTCATCGTGCAACATTTTGTCATTGTCGTTTTCGTCTCAAATTTAGCCCAGGATTTGTGTTGAGACCACGGAGACCCTTCTGCAACCATGTCATTATTACAGAAAAACCAACAGCAATAACACTGGATTTCAAACCACTCCCCTAGTCTTTTCTTTAGTTTCCAAAACTAACCTTTAACCTAGGGAGTGTAAACAAGATGAATTCTTTTCTTTTTCTGTAAACTTTTCTGGTATGTCTTATAAACCAAACTATAATTGAAAGCTCAAACATTACATTAAATAGATTTTTTTTTTTTGATAATTCAAATATGCTATACAAAGAAAAACCTTTAAATTTGCTTACAGAAAAATATTAAAACTATGTGATTACATTAAAGTTAAGTTAACCTCAAATATATCAATGGTGTATGATTATGTTGAATTACTTGCAAATATATAAAAAATGTACGAGTACATTCAAATATCATTTTTAAAATTTCAGGTTCATATAAGTCAACATGACTAGAAAATAAAATAGAATCACACGATAATTTACTTTGTCTCACATACAAGTACAATTTTTTTAGACTAATAGACATTTAACTTTTCACACTCGACTATTGCTTTGCCTACATTGGCAACTTCCAAAAAGACAGAGCCTTAATAATTACATTACACTGAGGCTAAACCAATAAACAATTTCTCTTAGAAGCTCACCAAGCCTTAACCCTAGGAGAATATAATCTCCATTGTATAAAAATGGCAATCAGTTTTCAACTCTAATTTTTAGAAATATACTTTAACGATAATTTAACATTTCAATTTTTAGAAGCTTACGAAACCTTCAACAACATTATGGCAATCATAACGGTCAGAGTAAAATGAAGAAAAAACTCTTTACTACCTACGGCCATGATAAAACTTAACCTCCTTTAGCCAAACACATGGCATAAAACCAGGAAGGTTCAAATACAAATTATTACAAAACAACGATAAATTTTAACTTATTATGCGACCTGCAACACCTAACCTCCTAGCCATATTATGGCAATAACAATACTTATCTTAAACAAACGGCATCATTCCCCAAGCCAGTCTACCGATCCCAGTAAAAATCCGGTCATTTATAGTTGATCCCTCACTCCCCTACTTTCTCAAAACGGTGGTGGGATCTAGGTTCAAACGAAAGTCTGTTGAAAAGATCACGTGGCACATCAGTGATTGGAGCTTGACCGACCAGAAGCTTCTACAACATTATGTAGGAACACTACCGAATTCCCTTCCTTTACTGCCGACGTCACGGTTCAAACCAACAGCACACTGTCCGTATTTGCCTCGAGCTGGGAACACTGAAGCACGTCTCTGAATAGTACAGGTACATCGTTATTAAATTTAACGTAAATATTTCAACGTCTGTTCACAACTACGTCATGGGAATCCATGCCATCGTACAAAATTACCAGGTAAGTGTCCAATAAACTATATGTATGTGCTAGCCGAAAATATGTCCATGTTCATTTCCATATGGGAAAATAATGCGTTGTAAACAGGAACGTTGGCTTCATTCCCATGTCAAGTAGACACCGTCTCATTGTAGTGTGCTTATCATGCGTTTTCTGCGGACACCCTATACCTGCGGCTGGGAAAACTTACCTCAGATAACTGGACGAAGCTTGTGAAAAGAAATTAACCAACTGTTTATTTTAAGTGCAATATTCAAGGTAAAAGTTTACTGTGTGGGACTAAACCTTGCTCTAAAAGCTCTTTCTGAGCTCTTGTTATTCGTCAAATAGTATGGCGTAATATTTGCTCATTTAGCTTACTATGGCATAATTCGGACCATCTCCTTCCATTATCTCAATGTACGTTAAATTGTCGGTTGGTTCCATTCTGCATAAATACATATACTGAAATCCTGGAAAGTTATTAAGAAAAAAGAAGTCGATTTGTGAACAAAGTGCAAGAAAAGATTTTTTTTTTCGCCAAACAATCAAAAAATATTTGCAGGTAAAATATGTTTTAATGTTAAATGAAGTGCTTTTCTATTTCGGTTTAAACATCTTTTGCCGTGCGTTGTAAAGTTTTAGAGTTATCTCGTAGTTTCTTGATTTTTCACCAAGACGATATCCGGCGAAACTAATCGACAATATTGGTGTACTTTGTATATGTAATGGGAAATTTTCTGCTCTTAAATTGTGCCATCGTACTCTTTGTCGTAAGTAGCTCAGTTTCTAGGTTTCCCGAATTTTTAAATAATTTTTCGGCTTAACTACAGATGAAACAAATAGTTTCTGGGTACGATAATCTGCAAAACTTTCGTGAATTTCGAATTTAAAAAAAATTCTTAGAACTTAAGCATATTTGTAATATTTTTTTATTATTGAAATGTCCCCTTTAACGGCAAATAGAAAGCACATTTGAATAAGGTCCTGTTAAAATAATAACAACAAAAATAATTCTATTGTGGTCTTAATCGGTAACCGTTAAAAAAGATAATTATACTTCTATTTTATAACAATAATCAGCGAAAATATTTAAATGAGCTGAAAAGGGAGATGGGGAATGAAACAAAAGCTTCAAAAATGTTTTTAAAAACACTATACCATGACTAGATAATACTAATCTTCATGATATCCTCTTTGGCAACGACCGAGCTGAATATATTACATACAGCTATTGCTAAAAGAGTATTTAAATGGCATAACAATTAAGACACCAAATAAAAGTAAAATTACAAAAGATACAATATTAATCACAGTTTCGCTTCGTAAGATTACAGAGTTTAGACGGCAAAGTATTTAACAAGAGTTATAATAATGTTTTGAAAGAGCGTTAAATTAATAATGTTCGGCAAACAATCTAAAAGGAGGAAAGTTACAAACTCGCGTTCAGAGCGCGTTTCTTTCAAAATTCATGAAATGAAAACCTGTTCTTGCTTTTGTTCACGCATAAAGAAAATATGTTCACTGTACGCAATGATGGGGTACGTGTGTGTGTTGCCTATGTGTGTGCGTGTGTGTGTGCGTGTATATATATATATATATATATATATATATATATATATATATATATATATATATATATATATATATGAATGGTGAATTTGCAAAACAACTTAAGTCACAAATTCGGCATTTTGGGATTATTGTATTATCATGAAGCCATTTCAAAGAGCTACATTGTAGTAGTAAAACAACATTAGTCCTCGGCTTTGTTGTGGTTTTAACAGACC
>PNEQ01085433.1:23997-101084 GCA_003012365.1 Medauroidea extradentata | reverse complement strand
TATATATATATATATATATATATATATATATATATATATATATATATATATATATATATATATATATATATATATATATATATATATATATATATATATATATATTATTTTTCGTGGGGACTTCGAGAAACTTGCAATTTTCTGTTAATGTATTTATCATTGATTGTGTCGCACCCTCTTAATTTTTGCTTTAGTAAATTGGAAAGATTTTCGTTTGTTCGATGGCCTTTAAATGAATTTAAGCCCTGCGTGTACTCAAGCTGCTGTTCTGTATTATTATACGAATGATAATTTCGCGAGTTCAGTGAGTAGCATGTTCGAGTAAATAAATGTTCGGGGCTTGAGTATAAACAGGTCAGTGCATTCTAAGAAGCAGGTTATTAAACTTGCAAAACTTTTTTTCTTAAGGAGCGCGATTTTCGGTGGTTCGTGAATCAGGCTGTGTTCCAATTGGCACGCTTGGGTAGTTAGACGGCAGCTTTCCGAACGAATAAGTTATTTTGGTATCTGAAAAAATTCGTGTTCCTTTACAGCACAAGTTAGGACAGAAATGACTGAAAATTCGTAGAACTTGAACTATTGGCTCATGATTTGACACAACTTTTTGAGGGCACTGACCCAAGCAGGCCCAGTTATGTGGTATGGCAGTGTCGACCAGTAACCAATGAACAGCTATATCTGATTGAGTACATGCACTCTAAAAAATTGTTTGTAAATTTACCAGACGTGCGTATAGGATGGTAGAATAGTTTAACAGACATCCATGGTAACACTCCTAAACCTAATTATAAAATAGTCAAATGCATACTAAAGTTACCAGACTTGTATTGTAACATTTGTAAACGTTTGCATACGTACAAGACGGAAGTATGGTAACTGTCCCATACTGCGTCTGGGATAATAACTTCCTAAACATTTGAGGAAGTTTTTTTTACAGTGTGGATATTCTTGGAGGCTAGCCTACACGACAGTGAACCCGCGAATTTTTGCGATCTGAGGTCATAGGTCGTTCGGAATAAAGTCAGCACTAAAAATTTAACCTTTGAAAAATGTCACTAGGCATTACTGCATGTAATTCAACATTAACTATAGTTGCATTGCTGCTTGTATGGTTGGCAGTGAAATTACGCAATATAGTTCCACGTATTTTCCTATTTATGTACAACAATACAGAAAAATATCAACGAAAATCGACATAATTGTATTTTGTGTAACTAATACTTGTTTTTATCCAACTGTATCGATTTATATACTGGCTGAACAATTTATCTTACATGCGTGACCATTAAGTGATGTTTCCAGAGAATCTGTTCGTTAGCCGTGACGCGAGGAATGATACGAATGGTCTGAAAACAGAAGTTTAGCAGGACTTTATTGAGTGCTCACTTTATCCCGAACAGCCTATAGGTTGCCAATTCTTAATTACCAGTTGGAACATGGCATCAGTTTCAAACGAAATACTGTTTAGCATCTGGGTAGATAAATTTGTTAATTTATTTTGCCTTCCCGTATGTATTAACATCGTTCCTTTTTTTCCCCGTTTCCTACAGGACTCTTAAGACATTCGTTGGGACAGTTTTAATGTTGTAATTTTAGGCACTTATGAAAACGTATTAAGTATAAACTACCCGGTAGTATTTGTCACTTGACTGGATCTACTCAGTCCTTGAATGTTTAACAGCGTTTTTTTCGAGCGTTTATAAAATTCTTAAAGAGTTGTTTGTTTGCGGCCTATTTTAAATAATGCGGCAAAATCTGCAGAAGCGCGGTATATTTCAGTCGCTGATTTGGCAGATCTGTATTATTACACCACGTTAGGACATTGCGTAATATCATTTTGTAGAGGTACAAGGCTAATTAGGCCCTATATAGCATTATAATTGTGGACTAGTAATATAAACGGTGCAAAAATGCTACAGCTAACCTCCAAAGTTTACGTAGCAATACGGAATTGTTAAGTAAAAGATCTGGCACATAACAGCTGTTTTTTTTGCATAAATCGAGTTTACTATATGCAACTAAATTAAAATTGTAATATATATTGATGCCCTAGTAATTAGTAAGTATGTCGTTTATTCCATACCTGTATTACGTTATCTGGCGACACGTTAACTTGATCATCTTTTCCATACTTCTCGTCCACTAAAATGCTACATTTTGACATCGTATGTTTCGTGGACATGCAGTCAAACGCCTTACTACATGTGTTTTATCTACACGCCGGAGTCTTAATATGTTTACCTTTTACTTGTATTTCCTGTTTTTCGTTTTCATCTGAAGGCTCTTGTCTACCTTGCTCGGGAGCAGGGTAGACCTGAGTGGTTCCGGCGACGAGATTGAGTTAAATATTTTAGAGATCTTGTCCACCGGTAGATATTTATCGCATGAGGTTCTTGCCCGATTTTAGTGTATTATCTACTCTATCGAGTTGATCGAGAGCGCCTCTTGTGGTAGATTACAAAATGACAGATTTTCAAACTAAGCCATAGGTATTTTCCTTAGCCATGACTAGTCTTCACCGCGGCAAACGAGCGTAAGTTTCGACTATTTTCCGTGATTTATTTATAACTTGCAAGTGTTTGTGAAAGGGGGAAAAATATTTTTATGTCATTTGTAGTTAATAACGCATCATTTCTCCGCATACGTAAAATATTAACTAGAATTCCGACTATAATCCGTGTGTCGATGCGTGGAACTGTGGGACAGAAATATGATAATTATTGATTATTTTTCAATAATGCTATGCAATACTAAAAATGGCTTTATTTACGGTTTTGTGTATAAACATTCGACGTGACGCAGTGACATGAAACTAAGTTTGTGTTGCCTAGGTCCTGTGTGATTGTTTTGTTTGGGTAAATATTTGAGTCATGATTAATGCACTTCAAACCTTAATTTTCCTGAGTTCATATCAAGATTCATTAGCTGACAGCCTTCCACGCACGGTTCCTGCGATGAGTTTTAGTAGTGGGGAAACTGATTTAAAAAAATTAATAATTAATTCTCAATCCTGACTCACCTTATCTTTTCGTTTAATTTTATTTATTGCTGATTAGAAAGTAACCCTAAGTTGAACATAATTTGAGTGTAATAAAGGTTTTTCTGGGAGAAAGCCCCTTATCCCCAGCTTTTCCGTTTTGTGTTTTTCCCCTGCCACAAACTATCTACATGTTTCAGTTACGTAAACATTTAGTCAATAGGCAGTTTTAAAAAAGTTACTATTTTTCAAAGTGCCTCACAAATTAGTTCCTGTGAGCGCCGTCTGTGTATTCTTCACGCGAAGATGGCTGCTGAGAAAATACGTCTTTTGTTCCGTCACTGTGTGTATTGTAGGCCCGAAGACAAACCTCACATTTCCTTTGTGCTTGCACGGAGTGAAGATTGCGTTACTGCCGACCTTGGCGAGTTTTTAACATCACCACGTTTATATGCCACAAGAAAGTCTTTGAACTGGAGAGAAAAAAGGAACATTACTTGTTTTTGGAATCTGAACTTGGGGTGCATCCTATTTACGGAAAGAATTTTTGTTTTGTTTAGTATTTATTTTTATATGAAATTCAAATCGTAGAATTCATGTTATTATTTATGTCTTCACAATTTTTGACACTATTGGCAGTAAATAATCTTCAGAAACTAACAATAAATGCTATTTAGTCATGATTAGTAGCACGCCACTGAGGAAAAAAAGTAGACCGTATATGAAGGAACCATGTTTAAGTTAAAATTGAGACAGGAATCCGGTTTTGTGGCTGGTATTATTTGGATTATCCCTACAGCAGTCGAACAGGTAAATAAACAGTGCGTTATGTAGAAGAAACAATCTGTATGTAGAATAAATAATTTGTTACATAAAATAAAGCAATTAATAATGTAATATTAGTAATATCGTATCGTGTTGGGTGGGTATCGAGGGGCCAGGGTATAGTACCTTGGAATACAGAATTACAACTGGTTGCCCGAAGGCATCTGCTTACTCCGGAGGATCCCATGAGATGAAGACCTAAAGTGGAGAAGCGTTGGAATGAGAAAATAAGTTGAAACGGGAGGTCTCCGAGAAAACCCACGTACTAGCGGCGGCGTCCGGCACGATTACCAAATGCGAAACCGGTTCGCAATGGCGTCAGGCGAGAGCGCCAACCGCGACACCTAATTCAGTAATTTATATAAGAAACAATACAGATAGCATGGATATATTTTGACGCAAGTATAAATTCTACAACCCACGACTAGAATACTTCTTTTGTCAGTGGCTCTAATGTGTTTTCTTCAAAACTTACATTTATATGCAAGATGTTCTCGAAAATTGTATGATGTATCGTAACATTTCTTGAAATAAAATGTTTAGAAATAAAGGATAACTCAAATATTGTCAGCCTTATATCGGTTATTGTAATATGAGACATTTTGGTGGACACTTAAGTCATGGGTGCTCTGAAGTAGTATATTAATACATTTTGAACACAGTACTTTGAACTATAGGCCTATGTATCAAGGATAAAATATGTTTTAGTTTTCGTAGTTTTTGTATAACAACATTTTAAGTGGGACGTATTATTCATATCCTACTTACATAAAAATTACGTTTTTACATTAAAGTTACATTTAATTTGATGCTCTCAAGCAATATATTCATAAGTTTTGAACCCATTATTTCACATATGTGTATCAAGCATAAAAACGTTTTATTTTTCATATTTTTTTATACAAACGTTTTAAGTTCACTAATTACTTGGAGACCACTGGGACGTAAAATTCAAATCCAATTTACTTATGTTTTACACTGAAATTACATGTTTTGGCTATTTCAAATAGTGTATGACAAAACGTAAGTAAGTACTCTTATCGTATTAAAATAAAGATAAATTAAAAAATATTGGAAACTACAGCAAATTTTTTCAATGCGAAAAATTTTCGCTTTATGTGTGTTCCATAGGCTTCTTGAATTAGCGTCTGACATGTTCTTTGAGTATGAATTATTTTATTTTTGTAAGTCTGTGTGCTTTCATAATTTATACGTCTTCACACCGTTGTACGAAAACTGTAAACAGTATAAAGTGTTCAAGCTAGGAAAAAGTAGTCACGAGTAATGTTCATATAAAAACAAACACTTATGAAGTGATGGAGCTATAAGGACGACCTTGAAGCGCGTATGTAATGCCGCGTTGCTAAAACGAGCCAAGCGCCGAAGTAGCGTAGAAGATTCCCGCCTATCTAATTTTACTATGCGACTTCAAGCGGTGACCATATCGTGTTATTGGTGGAAAGTCTGTCTCAAAGTTCAGTGCACTTTTCTGAGTTTCGCACATTTCCGGTTAGTACATTTTGAAGTACTGCAGTATGTGTTGCAGGGCTTCGAAATGGCGTTTGAGCGCGGTATACAGCAATTTTCATCACCATGTATTATTTTTTACCAGATATATTTTTTCCTAGTTTTAGACACAAAATGTGACTAAATTTTGTTGTTATTAAATTGTTTTCATATCGCATAATTTTTGCGCATTGACTCGTTAACGCCTCGCTCTTTAGTTTTGTAGTGGTTTCGAAAATATTTTTTTAACGCAAATTAATATATACATAAAAAAATTCAATCTTACAGTTTTAACACTTATATATCATCGTTTGTATAGGAATTTTTCTGTTGCAATACACCAAACGGAGTTTTAGATTTTTGCCCTTAAAATGTCACATATTTTCTTGTCAAAATAAGCCAAAATGAAGCAAAATATATTTTTTTTGCTAGCAAACGGTACATTACTTAAAAAAAAAAAACGCTCTGGCAGAATTGTGTATCGTATGACTATACACAGCCTCAAATTTTTTCAAAGAATTTGGTAAAAAATATTAGAGTTATTTGCAATTGTTTTAAATAAATTTTATATAATGGCCGTAAGGCAAAAATTTGCGTGTTTTCATTTTTTAGAAGACACTAAAACACTTACCAAAGTGAAAAAATTCACAGAAAATATCGATGTTGTAGGCTACAAGTTCAGCTATATTAAACTTGTTTGGAATTTTTTAAAAAAATATTTAATTTTAATATTATTTTTAATTTCTGACTTTTTATTTAAATATAAAAAGTTTTTATTCTTTGTTTTTATGTACGTGAAATTGTAGCCTGTAACGTATTCATCCACTGTGAATTTTTTTCAGTTTGGTACGTCAGTTGGTTTTAGTGTAGTCCTTAAAACGAAAACTATGCGAGAAAAATGTTTTCACAAGAGCAAAATTTAGTCACATTTTGTGTCTGAAATAAGGGTGAAACATATCTGGTACAAATAAAAAATAAAAACATGGTAATGAAAATTGCTGTACACTGCGCCCTTAATGACCATTGTGTCTTAACAGTGACATTCTGTTCTTGACCGAAGTGTGTTTTCATTTCATACGTTGGTGCAATGGACACGTGTGTAATAGTTTCTTAAAAAGTCTTATTTTCCTGTACATTACAACGCTTTTAAATCGCTTGATATGTGGCGTCCGTGACATCGAAGTCTCATAACATTATGTAAGGCGAGTATTGTGCAGCGATAAATTGCTACGGCGAGGGAGATAGGACATTTCGCTAAGAGAATGATTAGGCCTACGGACTGTTCGGCGAATTTTCGTTAGTATACACGGTATCGTTTTTCTAACAGGCTGTTAAAATGTACGTTTTATCTGGTTATCATCATGGATTCATCCGTAAGTTGTGTACAAAATCGATTTTCGGGACGCAATTACACTGTTGGAGGTACCATACTATTGTTAAAATACGGACTGTAGTCCTGTTTACTTGTCGGTAATCTGGATTGTTTTTACAACAATAAGTCCCTTAGAAGTTGCAATATGTTCTGTAAAAACATTTTTTCTTTGTTCCATTTAAATTTCACACTCTTACTTCTACAAAACATATTGTTGTAGGAACAGTCCAGTTATTACCTACAACTAAACATAACTGTTGTCCCTATACTAACAGTAATATGGTGCCAACAATAATGCTTTTGGGTCATTATCAGATAAATATCAGTTTGATGTCCCTGTCTTTCATTAAATTACCGAATAATATTTCCAATCTTAATTTTTTTCCTGCCTTTGTGTACACAGCAATGTACCGTAAACCGGGTTTATTTTGACCTAGCGTGTAACTTTGACAATTCAAAATTTTGGTTTTTATGTTATTTATTGACGAAAGTTTCAAGCATTAGTTATAAGGATAAAATGAATTATTTAAAATACTCGGCTAAGATTATCTGTTTATATACCAGAAAACCCAAAAACTAGTATGTTAAATTGTCAAAGTAACCCCGAAAATGGTCAAAGTAACCCTGGTTTACGATACATTTTTGGCACGTATAAAGCGAACCAAATGCGGTTGCGTTTCAATGGAAGTGTTATTTAGACACGACTGTACAACATGAGCACGTGGCCCTGATATGCTTGCAGAAATCAGCCAATAAGAATATTAATGAAATCTTGTTACTGGAGAATTAGTACCTCGCCTCTTGCACATTATTGGCTGGAGAGAGTACCTGACTGCTCCTACCAGGCCATTCATTGGTTCCACAGACAATCCAGAGTTCTGTGAAGTCATTGTTACATATGCATGTATTCCTCATAACCTTGGAACGTATTCACTCTTTTAACACTGCATAGCAAGCTGCTTAGGCACAGACCACATATTTGAAATGTTTACCTGAGTAAAATCTGTTAAATTAATGAGCTGATAGACACATGACAGGTGATCGAGTTCTAAAAATATGTTAGTATTCAATATACATAAGACTTGAAAATTGTAGTGTGATGTTTTGTTATAGGTGTCAAAATGTAAATGGCTGATGATGGCTTTATATCGATATCTGAAAGGCTCTTACTGGTAGTGGAGGTAGTAACCTACATAACCCGACGCGGACAGACTCGTGCTTGTAGACAAGAATATGCATTTCCCCTGTGACGTCACTTGTGGGCCTTCTTCCTGCCAGATATGAGATACGCTGGCCAGACGGAGGATGGTGCGCGATTATTGCTCTATGTTGGCAAAACAGGCGACTTCAGTTCCGTTTGCATGTATTGGTTGACGATAGTCGCGTGCACGCGTTTCTGAACTCTGTGTATGCAGTAACGGCATACTGAATGTTTTGTCTGCTCGAGATCAGTGCGGTATTTCCGAAACACGTGTTGGTGTATGAGGCCAGCATGGGGGATCCTTATAACCGGTTCGCGATAAAGTGGACACGTTTGAACACTACATTTTCTAGATAACATGTTTAAAAAAAATATTATTTTACTGGATTTAGTTGCTTGGTCATACTCCATTGCGAAATAAATGACTGTCGAAGAAAACTCAAAATATTAGAAAATACATCAATAAGCCGAGTATGCTTTAGTCAACGGGATACGTACACAACATAAAATTCAAAAAAATGGAATCTGGTTTATTTTTAGTTTTCTTTGGCAGTCTTTTATTTCGCAATGGAGTGTGTCCCAGGAACTAAATCCAGTCATGCACTCCCATTGCACAGTTTTTTTAAAAGATCATAAAATGTCATTTACTGTGATTCCAGACGTTAACTTTTGAGTTAGATACAACCTATACACTTAGATTATTACGTAGGTTGTTTTGTTTGCATTAAAAAATGACAGGGAACTATAAATTATCTGGTTGAAAACGTTATTAGGGTTTCAACAGTACTCACTTTATCCCGAACCTTCTGTAGTCAGTATTATGTATAGTTTGCTTTATCCCGTTATGCACTTAGTCATATAAAGGTCACATTATCAGAGCATTTAATATAGTATTCATATAGTATGCAATGAACCTTGCTATAGAAAATACTCCATGGTGTGCCAGTTGAACCACACTTAGTTATACATAGGGACGGGAATTTTCGGTGAAAAGAGTTTTGCCCCACCTTACTTGCACATCTGCAGTTCAACTTCATGGCTATTGACCAGAGTCTTTTGTGCAGAGTTGTTATTCATTTGACTGTGCCAATAAGTACACGGATAACTGCCATATATCACGTCTGTGATTTGCAGATTTAACCTCCAGACGCTGGATGTTACGGCATCCAATCACTGACCACAAAGCAGAGATGCAGGTGCGCACGTAAGGCACTGAAACAAAGTGCTGCAAAAATATTTTCGCCAAATTTCCTGTCTCTAGTTATACATCATTGAAATATTGACTTACACATTAGACGGCCAATGTTTTGTGCCCCAATGTTGATGTGGCAACGTTTTCAATTTTTTGGAATTTACTTAGGTAACTATGACACTTCTGCATAAAACAAATTGGACATACATTGTAAATTATGTTACTCTTTTATGTTACGCTTTTTATTAGCTGTTAAATAAAACTGATTCACTCTCAACTTTACTGGAGGTTGTCAGGTAGTGTTCGCGTAAAACTTGCAGGTTTATTTTAAATTTGTGTTGCGACGTTCGAGAGTTGGTAGGACATGTCAAGTTGAACAACAAACTGTGGTCGTTACGTTGCTGCAGGGCGTCAACGTACGTTGGTAGGCTACCTGCCGTGCATAGTCATATGACACATCCAGGACAGCATATGCCCAGTTTGATCGCGCTAACCGTAACAGATTCACATGGAAACTGATGCGTAGGGACAGGAAAATGTCGCGAATTCAATGACCGGCATGTTAGAATAGACTATCCTATGCATACTCAAGCTGCGACTATTAGTCAACTAGCTGCTACTCAGTGGAACAGCTGACAATGGACGAATAAACAGGGCTTGATTATGCATAGTACAATGGATTCTAGCATGCAGGTCAATGAATTCGCGAAATTTTCCTGTCCTTACTGATAAGGCAAATTCGTTGATCGTTGTGGCTCTTTTTTTGC
This sequence comes from Medauroidea extradentata, assembly GCA_003012365.1. Taxonomy (NCBI): domain Eukaryota; kingdom Metazoa; phylum Arthropoda; class Insecta; order Phasmatodea; family Phasmatidae; genus Medauroidea; species Medauroidea extradentata. Next base: position 91,244 of record PNEQ01085433.1, on the reverse strand, counting down.
AAGTAAATAGCACTGAAAGAAAATTATTATTGTAGGCACCATACTTCTGTTAAAATGACAACACTCCAGTTTAGTTGTCGTTACTATCTACAATGTTCTTAAAATTATCTTCTCTGTAGAAGTAACAATATGTTCTGTAAAATTAAGATACTCTGTACTCCTTCTACAGAATATATTGTTACTTCTACAGAGAAGATAATTTTAAGAACAATATAGATAGTACTTACAACCTAACTGAAGTGTTGTCAGTATTTTAACAGAAGTATGGTACCTACAGTAATATTTTTCCTACGTTGGTATGGGTATTTTCAATGCCTTTGCGAGTGTAATTTTGGCCTTTAGCTAAACCTGCTTCATTGGTTGGAAGAATACTATTTCTCATACATTGGTAATCTCAAGCCTTAACCGCCTTAAAACAAATACGCATCGCATTGCTCTGAGCTGCTACTAAACGTACAACGTAAGGGGACAAGGTATGTACACTGTTTGGGTTTTGTTATTATGACTCCCGTCATTGAGTGTGTTCGAATGAGTATAGGCTAATGGATTGTAGTCTGTCGCCGAATAATTACGCGAAATTTGCATGCCTCAGTGTATTACTGATTTGTAGACACATGCAAAATTCGCGTTATTTTCTGACAGCTGACTAGACTCCAAGTGACTATAGTCTCGTTCGACGTCTCTCGCTGGCCGTTATTGTCGTCACTTGCCACGAAGAATGCTTACACGGTAGAGAAACCGATGTCTGTAAAAGCGTAACACACGTAATTTATACAACGTAAAAGTTCGTGGCCAATTGAATTGCAGATTACGCTCTGTTATGTATATGAAAGTGAAGTTTAGTCTGCTGCCAAATTATAACGTGTATTTTGAATGTCTGTACTGATTTGCAGTCGTCAAAAGTGTGTCAGAACAGCTTTCGTCCAATCACAGAAGTTGCAGTGAAGTCTATGTTATTGGTGGGGACGGTAATTTTTGCCCCACTTTGTTTCAGTGTCTTACGTGCACACCTGCAGCTCAACTTCATGGCGATTGACAAGAGTGTTTTTGTGCAGAGTCATTATTCGTTTGACTGTGCCAATCAGTACACGTCTGTGATTTGCGGGTTTAACCTCCACACACTGGGTGTTACGGCACCCAATCACTGACCACACAGCAGAGCTGCAGGTGCGCACCGAAGGCGCCGAAACAAAGTGGTGCAAAAATCTTTTCGCGAAATTTCCTGTCTCTAGTTATGGCATTTAACATGACGTACAATGAATCCGTGAAGTACCCGTGCCTCTGGTTATGGTCATGCTACTGATTGGCAGGGACATGTGTTTTCGGTGATGTTTAGAGATTATGGTTAGTGATGGTGAAATTTCGCGAATTCAACGACCTGCATGTTAGAATCATCTATCCTATGCGTACTCAAGCCCCGATCATTTGTCCACTGGCTGCTACTTAGTGGAACAGCAGACAATGAAGGAATAGACAGGGCTTGAGTATGTATAGGGTATTTGATTCTAACATGCAGGTCATTGAACTCACGATATTTCACCATCTCTAATGATGGTTTATCGCGGGAAAACTTGACTGTTTGCTGGGTTTCAACGCACGTCCAGCTTAACAAAAGATTGCTGGCTTTCGCTTGTTCTAGGAGTTGTTACCCTATTTGACTGAGCCAATATGACCCCCTTTATTGTAATATGTGGTACCTGTTATTGGTTGGCAGACAGCTACGTTGTGGCAGTGTTTCAAGGCTATGTATTGACACACAAAATGTCGCGATATACCATCATCTCTAGTGATGATATTGCTTCAGTGCCTCGTATGCACGTCTGCGGCTCTTACGTCGTGGTCAGTGATTAGTAGAGGTACGTCAATTTCGCGGCTTCATCTGGCAGTAGCCTAGATTGCTCAGTCCTGTACACGCTCTGGATACAGTCGATTATTCATTGGCTTACAACATTACAAGCGATAGCTCTATGAACCATTTCCTTATTTACTACTGGCTTGCAGTAGTCAAATGCGTTTCGTGACAGCCGCCAGCTAGTCACACATGTGATTATGAAGTATATATTTTTGGCGCTCAACCTGACTTGGAATGTATTTGCGAAATTAACGTACCTCTAGTGATTAGCTGTATTTATCTCTCGTGTGTCTTAACGTTTTACTGCAAATCACGGACATATTACTTGCAGTAACCTTATTCTGACTAGGGTCAAATGAGAAACGTCTTTACACAAGAACACTCTGCTAACAACAGAGAAGCAGAACTGCAGAGTTGGAACTGAGACATTATAACAAGTTCGTGTAAGACTCTGAATACACGTATGGAACCGTCACTAATATTTGCTGGAGAAAATGTGCAACAAATGTTAATGAATTTCTATATCAGTTTTCGTGTGAATTCTTTTCGTGTATTTTGCGGAACTGTGGCAATAGTTTTGAGAATACTAAAAAGTTACTAAAATTGTTATATTGAAGAGTGTGTTCGATAATTGTTTTAAGAAGTTCACTTAAGCGCCACTGCAATGTAGTTCATAACATAGAAGTAGGCAGTAATAACTCGTGACGAGTGGCCTCCAGCACATCTTTATAAAAGGTCGCTCCTATGTGGGGGGTTCTTTAAGTGAGAAAAGATTAGTTCGACCTTCACACGCTGGTGAAATACACATCCGCGTTCAGGACGGCGAGCTACAGATGTACAGGAAATATACTTTTGTTACGTCTTTAAAGCTGTTGCCTTTCTTTTTCGCCGTGGTAAAAGAATCATTAAAGCGCAGTCTGGGTTTGCCCTTGACTTATTCATCGCCGGGATGAAAATGTGTAACGAAAAATAAGAGTTTGCGTAATACTTTCGACGCTGTCATTAGTCATTGTAATTTACTGCTTGGGCTGATGCTGATGTGTACGATTCGCAGGGGTAAACATGTAATGTTCCTAAAAACCCTTAGTCACCATGATTATCGTTTCTTGAGAAAAATAATCTTAAAGAGTTTTTTCCCCCATTGCGATTGTAGGCAGCGTCAGTTATGGCACAGTTAATTCTGTGAATGGTTTACCAAATTAAAGGGCAATAATCAGTGATATAAGCTTCTTATTAGTGTACGTCTTGTTACTCCAATCTAAATTTCTATAGTTATAAACAAATTAAAATATTTGGAGACCTCGGGGGTAAATAATTATAACCCACATTGTGAAACAGCCTATGTAAACAATTTCTATCTGTAAATATAAATGAAATACTTGATTACAAAATACGTTGGTAGTTTATTTTAAACCACACAATAAATGACATCTTTATTAAACGCTTTTGTCCAGATTTGACATACTTTATTACACCTAAGCTGAAAACTACAGAAATGATGGTTATCATTATTTACTCCCGAGGTCTTCATTTAATTATTAGTTATCGTTAAGCAGATTATATTGTGCATCTAAAGTGATTGTAATCATAGACATGTTGTAGTGTAAAATCTAAAATAACGTTTTCTTTACCAGCGAATTGAGTATTAAAGTTTTAAAATTACGCAGTTTCAGCCCCTTCAAGATTTCGCAGGAAATTATTGGCGTATGTCCGGACACCCGTTTGTAAACGTGAAACGCGCGCCATGATGTGTCTACGATCATCACTGCAGCGTTTAGATAAATAAGTAACGGCAAATTGGGGAGGGGGAGGTTTCCTCTATGTTGGCCAATACTACGGTGTACTGGAATAGCATTGGAGCGCAGGGACTTGGAACGTAGCTTATTTGATGGTTGCCGTAGGACATGTGAAGTGGGAATACATAGCCCACAGAAACTGACAGCTAGTAGAGTAGGCTACGCGTGCTGACCATCAGGGACTGTAAGCATTGACGAGGGTGGTATAGTACTGTCGCATCCCGCACTAGAGATGCTGGAAAATAGCGAGAATCATTTCTGCCAGCATGTTCTCCAGATCAATGCAGCGACCTGTGCCTTGTTTTGTTGGACAAGCGTTGTGTGTAGGAAATGGAATACTCAGTGACCTGCATGCTAGAATTCATTTACCTGTGCACACTCAAGCCCCGTCTATAAGTTTGTTTGCTGTTCTAGTGAGTAGCAACTAGTGACAAATGGTCCGGACTTGGGTACACAAGAGGACAAGAGAATTTTAACATGGAGTTCATTGAACTTGCGAGATATTCCTTTCCCAAGTTATTTGGTTTTGGTTTGGTTTTTGTACGTATCCTCGTGAACAGCACAGATCTTTGGTAGAAGTACACAGGTGGGGAGGAGGAAGGAGTTTGTTTGGGCATGTTTAAGTGGCCTCCCTAGATAGGTTGCGTTTGTATGTGTGAGGCAGGAGCAGTAAGGTTGTGTAGTGTATTATCGCCTCTCCGTGCAGGCTACTGAGCTGGCAGTGCAGTCCTTTTTTTCGTATGGTACTTTAACTGGTGACCAGATTATTTTATTTGTGGCCAGAGTAGTTCAAAACGTAAGGTTATGTTTATTCAATTCGGTTGTTATTCTTCCAGATACGGCAGTCAGGAAAACCCATTTTTGGCCATTTTGTGGGGCCCGAAAATGATGTTTCTAATAAACTTAGCGAATTTTTAAAACTATAGCAACAACGTTTTAAGTGTGTGTTCTTTCCGTAGACATACAAATACAACGCGCGTTAAATAGTTTCGTCATAAAAAGATTAGCCGTAAATCGTTGCAAAGCACTTGAAGCGCAGGTAGGGAGGCCGCTTAAGGAACCAACCAGCCTTCGTCTGTTGTGATTTCGGCAATGTGTAGAGCCATTGGTTTTTGACGAAAATAATTGTTTCACAGCTAACGTGCAGCTCCTGCTTTATGGTTATTGGCAGCGTGACTTTGTACAGAGGCGTCAATCATTTGGCTGTGCCAATCAGAGTAAGTTTACCACGACATCGCGCCGTTTGCGATTTGCGGGTGGAACCCCAATACGATGAGAATATCTCATCACTGGTTACGTCGCGGTGTATCCCACTTATTTCTGTTACTTTGTTTTTTTTTTCTTACTAGCTCTTCGTGTGTATTATTGGAAACCGATTTTTTGCTCTATGGGAATGGATTGGCGTTACATTTATGATTTGTGTATGCAGCAGTTTGACGGCCGGACTTTTTCGAACTCTGATATTGGTCATTAGTAGGGGCACGAAATTTTCGCGAATTCAATAACCCGCATACTAGGATTCATTGTTCTGTGCATAGGTACTCAGTCCCGTATTTTCGTTCACTGTCTGTTGTTCCACTGAGTAGCAGCTCGTGGACAGTCAGTCAGTCGGGGCTAGAGTATGTGTAGGGTAGTTCGTTGATTCTAACATGCAGGTCATTGAATTCGCGAAATTTTCCTGTTCCTAGTCATTAGTTCCATCATTAATTTGATTTCTATAGACGTATGGTAGAAGGGCGGCGAGAAGAAACTGCTGTAGCCTAGGGTCGTGCTCGGTGAGCTGCCTCGACGCTATGAGCTGCCAGGAGTACGCGACTGGACGACGACGCGGGGCTAGTCGCCGACCTATCCAATGAAGTAAGTGGCCGAAGAGGCCCAGGTCAAAGCGCTCCTGTATAAATAAACGGCGTATGACCTCGGGCAAGGTCGATATCGACCCCACGTCCCAGAGGACGACGACGGATGGAGGAAACACCCGCGCCAGTGCGAGCTCTTGCGACGGCGCGCGTCTTGTCGACGACGTTCCTCGCCGTGCAGCGCAGCTGACCACCAGGTGAGTGCGGGCGCGGGCCCGGGTTCACTGTTGCCATGTACTTGCTTCTGTTTTACACTAGACTCCATGTTACACTCAGAAACCGGTTTGAAAACCACTTTTTTTTATATAATAAAATCTCAGGAAATTACAAAATTTTCTTCGCAAAAATAAGCCACTTCGCCCAAAGAACATGCCATTGATGGAATTATTTTGCCCACTGCGGGGATCGAAAATGTACCGACTCTAGTTGAAGAAAATGACCTGGCAACGCTGCCCCGCAGTGTAAGAGGCACTCGAGTACATGTTGACTCCATTCAGATGTCGGAACGAAGGTATATGTAAAAAAAAAAACACACACACACACACTGAAGTCACTGTATCTTTTGTGGCACAAGCACGGCTGCTAGCGTCGAACAAAGCGTGTGCTGTCGCATATACTGTATTTAGAATTATATGTACACTGTCGAGTTGTTGTCTGACGAACAGTTTTTGGTAGTGCTAATACGTGAAACACAGCATCCTCGCTGACACGGTGTGGAAACAATGGAGTCTTGTCACATTGCATTCGTTATCGTTGTGACGTAGTAGGCTATCGCCGAGAAATGTGCGATTGTCCTTGATTCACTGGCCATGATACTCTTTCGTAAACGTTTCATGTATGTTACAGGTGATAGTTTATTGTTTAGAATTTTTGACTGCAACTATGCGTGTTGAAATTGCTTCAGCTTGTTTAGTACTGAAGTGAAGGAACTCTCTCCGTCTCGACCATGATGCGTGTTTTCCAGCCGTGATTTGTCCCTAGACTGACTTCAGGGATTCCAGTTTGAGGCTTCGTTTCCTGGTCAACTGCCGACTGAGTTTGGCTCTCACTGTGCATGTTGGTTGAGGACGTCTGAGTTTCTCGTGTGTGGAAGTCTCGGAAGAAAAGATGATCTGGGGACATACACTCTAAAAAATTATTTGTAAATTTACCAGACGTGCGTAAGGAGCGCTAAGAAAGTAGGTATGGTAGAATAGTTTCCCAGACATCCATGGTAGCACTCCTAAACCTTTTTATAAAACAGTCAAATTAATACTAAATTTACCAGACTTGTATTGTAGCATTTGTAAACGTTTGCATATTTGCAAGACGGAAGTATGGTAACTGTTCCGTACTGCATCTGGGATAATAACTTCCTAAACGTTTGAGGAAGTTTTTTTACAGTGTATAGATATTTGCCTCATTCTTATGTGTACATACATGTATTGGCATTTTTAGAAGAAATGACGGTGCCAAGTTTATCGTTTCTGCAATATCGGTATAAAAGAACTGTTTCTTTAGAAGAAACAGTTTAGCGACGTGGATGTATGTGAATATTGACTTGGGTTTGGGATCATATATCAAATACAGTTGACGGTAATGTAGAAGGAAAAATGAGTTCAATGATATGCATATTATGTATACTAAATCCCCGTCTATTCGTTCGTCGACTGCTGTTACAGTGAAAGGCTGCTGTTGGACAAATAGTCGGTGCTTGAGTATACATAGAACAGTGGATTTTACCATGCAGGTCATTAAACTGATAAACATTCCTTTCCTTAATCACGGAGACTCAGAACCATTTATGGTCATCGGCGGTGCAGGACTTTGGATTTCGTTTGCTATTGTAGCGAGCACTCTCTCCTTGTCTGATGCATCTCTCGATTCGTTATTATTATTATTAATTTATTTTGTCTTCTTATCTACAAACAGCATAAGTTTGTCGTTTACTTGGATTGTGAGTTTGAAGTACGTCCAGAACGCAATTCAAACGCATAAGTCGAATAAATGGTGTCAACTCAACGTCCGCGAAAGCCTGCAGTTTATTCTAGGGTAGGTTTGGTCCTGAAGAGAGATACATGTTAAGGTCCTGTCCCAAGATTAGCTGGCCTGAGGCAGGGTAACTTTTGTTATGCTAGTGCATTATTGACTCTCGTAACATTTCTCGTCTCTTCTGTCACACTTATTTTCTACCAATGGAGTTTCTAAAGGGAGGGGGCACAGGTGCATCCTCCTCCCTTCCCCAAGGCCATAGACGATTCCCAAGGCTCCAACTCGTGTCTCCAAAAAATTGTCCGAAAATAACGAAACAATTAAAGTGGCAACGATCGCAGTCATTCAGAAATTACTCAAGGTAAAAAATTACGTTGAAGAAATGGTGAATAAGAGATTTTAGTCAGCGCTTAATATCGAGGTCTTTAGCGCTGGTGAGGTGTGACATGGGGTGAGGTGTGTGACATGAGGTGAGGTGTGACATGAGATGCTCAGTCTGTAACGCATAGTTTTACCCGCTACTGTTAATGACTGCCCTCTGCCCTTCACCAGTCCAACACACCATCCCCAAGAGTTGCCCTTGTAACCGCATTAGCTTTTGACATCGCCTCTAAATTCTCATCCCTAACGACAGAGAGACAATCTGTTCTTGTTGAAAAGATTATAGTATGCACGTTCGCTGCAATTTTAATAATATCTTTGTAAGCATTTAGGCGGAAACTTTTAACGTATATTTCTTTAACCGGAAATATACCATACATGTAACAACAGCAAGCAGTTACAACACGTAATTATCGTGTGGTTGCAACATACTGTATTCGGACTGTTCAAGATAAACAAATGGGTTCTTGGTGATCCTTTATCCTGGTAAGGTAATATTTTTGAATGAATTTTCCGGTGTGGTTGTGTGACAAACTGAAATATTTTATTGGATGTACGTCATTGCAAGCGAATTTTGCTGAGTCTCCCGTTTAGGGTGTTCAATTTCGATAAAATCGCAATTTTAAATTTATATGAAATATTAGTTTTGTAGACGATACTTGTGAGTATGTTTTACGATTGCATCATTGGTCCGTTCTTTTTCATCGAGTCTACAGCCACAAGTGGTGTTTACTTGGACATGTTGCAAGAGTTTGCTGTGCCACAAGTAGATCATTTGCAACCTGACGTCATTTTCCAGCAAGATGGGGTCAGTGGCGGCTCGTGGGTTGTTGCCAGGTAGGGCTGCAGTTGCCAAGAGCTGTACAGGGTTGTGCGCAGGTTGACTCTACAGCCACTGACACGCTGATTGATGTGCAGGTGCCCCTTACAACTGAGTAGCCACAAAAGATCTAGCTGCCGGCAAATATTTCATTGTCGTTGGTCTACGGCGCGTTCATCAAAAGTGCATAGTTCCGACTATCTGCAGCTACACCTGCCAACAACCCACGAGCTGTCACTGGATGGGGTACCACGCCACTGGTCTCTCATTGTCCGCCAATTTCTGGATGAATAGTTTCCAAACAGGTGGATTGGACGAGATGGTCCGACTCGATGGCCGCCGCGATCACCTGACATTACCCCACTTGACTTCTTCCTTTGGGGTTTTGTAAAAGATCAGGTATACCGAACCATGGTAACAGACCTGCAGGACTTGAAGACACTCATTCCTAATGCATTTCAACATGTCACTGTGGAGATACTGGAGCATACATGGCGAGAAATAGATTACCGACTGGACATTATCCGTGCCACTAGGGTGCACACACTAACGTGTATCAATAAGGAAAAAAAGAACTTTACGAGGTATCTTGCCACGTGTTTAAAACCGTTTATCTTGTATAGTTTTAAAGTTATTAAAGTCTTAAGTTCACTGTAAAATATGTTAGTAATGTTACTCATCATACATATGGTAATATTCCCCAACATTGAGAGGGAAATCTGATTTCCGAATATGTGTGGAAATTTCCGCAAGGTAGTGTATTCGCCACACAAACCACTCGGAAGTTTCGCTCGCGCGTTATGTCAAATTGTCCTAGAGGGCTGCGCCAATATGTAATGAAAAAGTACATTACCAGTTGAGTAACTTTCCTTGACTAGTGTTGAGTAATCTTCCCTCACTTGTATAGGTAATTAGCTTCCATTACATGTAGAGTAAATTTACCTTAAATTTTTTTACAGTGTTGGAAACCTGGACGTCAGGTTTGGAAGCTCAGTAGTTTGGCAAGGACCAACTTCGGCCAATAGTTGCTCTGGTATCGTTTTATACTGGTATTCATAAAGGAAACGTCTTCGACAATGTGCGGTTTGGCACTCTAGTTCTCTTCCATAAACGTCAGCGTCAAATATACCCCGTACCAGTGGTACTAGAGTAGGAAATTTCCAAACTTATTACAAATCCATTACAAAATGTTTTTGTATTTAAAACTTTTCTTAAATTTTGAATTTCTTTGCTGCTTTCAGAAATTAAAAACTATGTATACATATGTGTTATGTAAAGGATTCTTATATACGTCAAGCAGTAGCCCGTGATCGGTTCAAATATGAATTATTTCAGGTTAATTTTAGAAAGAATTAAAAAAAAAAAAAAAAAAAAAAAAATGAAAAATTTTACTTGCAAATACTACCTAAGAAAACTGTCTCATCTTGTTTTATTAATTTTTTTATTTATTATTATAATGTTTTACAGGAAATGTACTCCCGTGTAACGCCCTCCAAGTAACACTATTTTGCACAAATATAAAATTTCTGTTTTTCCCCCCTCTTGAACGCTCATAAGGGGATTGGTGCTTGGATAACAGGAAAATTGTTTAACTACACATAGTACCTATTAGTGTGTCCACTGTGGTTGCCTGTATAAAGTTACTTGACCTGACAACAATACTGGTAGTTGCAACTGTATTTATGAGGAGTTAGTGAAGGCTTACTGTCTGAACGCCCGTTCGTGAGCTCGTCTTTTATATCATTGTTAGAGATGATGTAACATCGCGAAAACTATTTGAGCCAGTATAGCCTCAAAGACACTGCGCTGTTCCTTATTGGCTGATGTGTTCAGAGACACCGTAACTTGTTTGAAGACGAATCAGAGACGTTCTTTGTTAAAGCAGGGCAAACATATTTGAAGACAAGCGAGAGCCAACAGCAGAATTAAAACGCTATTTATGTGCGCATTGGATTGAAGTCTAGCAAATAGTCAACTTTTTCCGCGATATACCATCATCTCTAATCACTATTAATTTGATACATTACTGATGTGACCAATCAGTGGTAGCCCAGAGTGAAATTGTTTTGTATTGAAATAAATATTTTTTATACAAAGCATTGTTTCGCTCTAGCCAGCTACTGATTGGTCAAATCAGTAATAAAACTACTTCAACTCATGAAGTAAAGCTTTTATTTTCATTCTCCTCCTCATTGATAATGATATGACATAACACACGAGCTCACGAAGGGGGCAGTTGCAACTATCAACTGTGTTGTCAGGACTACATGAATTTTTTAACTCATATTTTTTTATTTATAACTTACAGGTTTTCTTATTTTAGACATAAATTGTGAGTAAATTTAGCTCTTGTCAAATTTTTTTATCTCGTAGTTTTTGCTTAATGACTCGTAAACGTCAAAGTTTGCATTTTACGATTTTATGTACGCCACTAAAACAAATTGACATACCAGACTGAAAAAAAAAAAATCCAGTGAGTAATGATGTATGTTAGGTCGTCTCCAACATAAAAATAAAAAATAAAATTTTTATCGTGTTTAGAAAAAATATTGAATTTTTGAAATTGTAATTTCAAATTTCAGCTAACTTTTCCAGTAGAAAAGTATTTTATTTGTTTATTTTATGTTTTAACCAATTTTTAGTATTCCACGCACCAAAACCCCTTTAAAGAATCAGAGATTGCACAGAATCAGAGCTTGCATAGCCACCTGATAATGCTACAGCGAACACGGGTGGAAATTATTAATTATCGGTGAGACATCCAAGAAAGACATTGCACATGTGAAAGTCGCGTTGACAAAACTCCCACCCTTCGTGTTAATTCTACAGCAGTCATAATTAAAATACATGGATAGACTTCCGTGTTACAGCTATTTACCTATTTCTGTGTGTGTATATACTACTGTACTTGTACCCCGGACCTCGTGCTGATGATAAGGTTGGCAACAGAACTATAGACTGTTCACCATAAACTGAGCACTCAGCAGAACTTGCAATTATTAAAAAATATGTTTCATTGGGCCAATAGGTGTTAACGTTTGAGTGTTGAAATGTTTACACTGGTTTTTAGTTACATGGTATTTTTCGTATTAAAAATTGTAAAGTTGACTGCAAAACAGCTGAATGAAAACTTGATGCAGTGTTCACTTTATCGTGGACGGCATATACTTGTGCAGGTATGTGTAAGAAGCAGTGCGGGAATTTATCGTCCGCCTGTAGTCAGACTTTTTCCTCAAGAAGAAACATTCTTCGTCGAACCACGCCCAACCACGGTGGACGCCACAGCACAGGTTGGCAGTCGAGTTGTACGGTTACGTGTTATGTGAATGCCATACGCCGGTTGCAGATGTATTCCTAAAATAAATTTTAAATGCCGAATTCACAATGACGCGACGGACGCGACGCGAATGGCGCAACGCGAATTATACAAGACAGTCGGCCAATCAGCGTCGAGGCGGACGCGCTGACGTCTCAGACAGAAGCCTCGATACCGATCGGCTGCCCGTTTTTTTTTTATTCGCTTCGTGCACTTCGCGCCGCTTCTGTCGCGCAGTTGAGATTCCGGCATTAGTTAGCAAAAATTGTCAATTCATTAAAAAAAGAGTTTTAGAATTGTATGTATAGTTTTAAGAACGTAAGAAGCATCAAGAAAATAGTCACAAGCTTAGTGAGCAATAAAAATAATTATATGGTTTAATTTCGGTGCTCTTGACCTTCGTAGATTCGTGACATAGTACAAGTGTAATTGAGAAGCAAGGCCACCAAACTTGTTACTCTAAAGTGGCTAAGAGCTTGTAAGAAAGTTACTGAAAAAAATTTTAACTTCTGTGTAAATAATTTTATTTCGTAAATTATTTAATTTGCATGTTTCATAATAAAATGGGTTGTAAGTATTAAGTGTATACTTTATTATCCTTAAACGTTCGTAAATACTGGTAAATAATTATGTACCTATAGATGTTACTAGGAAATGTGTCCATCGTTTGACACAGCCGTAATGAGCGGCGTAAAAATTAAGTGTGTGCGTGCTATACACGCACACACGTGTAAAATTGCCTTGAAGTATCTTTAAATATTATTATTACAATACAATTACGTGTACCTTGTAATAATTACTATCTTTAAAAAAAAAATTAGTTTTTTTTAACAATAAAACTTGCTCTTGGGAATATATTCTTATTTATTGTATGGTGAAAAAGAAGGAAAGTGTAAATTCATTGGTCAATTGTGTTATTTAGGCTACATGCCGTTTGCTATTCAAGTATGTCCCCTAGACTGCTCGGATATCTAGCGATAAAGTAAAGCAGTTGGCCAGCCTGTACCAGATGAGCAACCGGTTTGTTCATGAAGTAGTTCGAGAAGGCGACAACAGATAGCGCTGAAGTAGCACTTCTGATCTGTGCGGCTCCACTTCGTTCGCTCGACATTCTTTTTTCTGCCGATAGATCGTCCTGCAGTGCTTCGTGACTGACTACGGTAATCTGTTTTTCTTAGTATTTTGTGAATAGCTGCCGTCGGTGAACCACGATTTCACCATGGGGCGTCATTTAGGGTAGATGCCCCCCCCCCTAGATTCAGAATTTTATATGTATAAAATATATTTTTTATATTTTGTTATTTAAATAACGCTAACGTAAGCAACTGAAGTTTTATTATTTAAGTTTCTAATTTACATAGTGAGCACTGCATAAAATTTTCTTTCAACCGTTTTGCAGCCATCTTTGCTATTTTTAATATATAAACTTCCATGTAACTAAAAACCAGTGTAAACGTTTCAACATTCTCAAAAGTTAACATATACTGGCACAATAAAACATATTTTTAATTAATTACATGTTCTGCTGAGTGTTCAGTTTATAGTGAACAACCTTGTTTAATTAATAAAAAAAGATGCAACAAGGTCACTGTCGCCGAAAATAAAATCTTGCCCCCTCCCCCCAAGAAAAACCTGAAATGACGCCGATGGTTTTCCCCCATAAATGTATCCCGATTCAAAGCGTACTTTCGCTTCCATTCTTGATTAAAATATTCTTAAGTCCAAGGTGTCCGTTTATAAAAAAAAATGCCTTGTTACAGTCGAAATAACCATAACATTATCAGCAACAGAAGTCATTCCCTGATGAGGTGTGTGCTACAACAGCGCATAACTTTATGCTTTGCGTCAGTCACACAGTAAGTTCATTACTTTCTTATTCAAGAATCTTATTAGTTCTTTTATAGTAAAATTCCGAACTGGACTGAACTTGGACTGTATTCAACACGAAGCGAACCTAAAGAGGATGTGCACTGCAATGCTTTTATAATAAAATTTTCGATCCAGACTGAAATTTAAATATGGACTGAATCCGTGTCTAGAGATATAATATATTTGCGAAACATTTATAGCTACAGATCTAATGACTGTCAAGAATCAAGAGGGGACATTTGTTGGACATTGTGTGAAGTTTTTCGCTTTTTTTTTTTTTTCGACCGCAAATAAACTCGAATAGTAGTATTGCAACGAAATCTGCAGAAGCGGTATATTTCAGTCGTCGATTGACATGTATTATATGACCAACAGAGCTAAATTTCGTCCTGTTCTAGTACATACAATATGCGTATATAGCATTACAATTGCGTCCTAGTAATGTGCTTTCATCTATCGAGTAAATGGTTTTCGTATTGATACTGTTGATTGAACAGATTTGAATGAAAACGGTTATGTGTGTTTTACATTTCATGTTTCATATTTGCGTAGTGTGAATTACGTGGTTAAACAACTATTATTTATGCAGATAAACGTAGCCAACTAACATGAGAATTCGGCCACGTACATAACTTATTTACTCATGTGTACGTCACAGACGATATGCAGCTGTTTGGTAATGACAATAAAACGAACACATTAGCAAACAAAATGTTAATTCAAAGGCAGAAACTGACATAAATGTATTATGTTAGCACAAAAAAAAAATAGTTTCCACGCACAAACAGTAGGCGATGTTGGTATTCACATAATTGTGTTTCAAAATAAATTAACGCTGAAAATATCACTTTATTTCTACGCTTTTTTCGAAGACAATATGGTTATAATACTCAATGACAATCCTAGATAATGGTATTTGCCAACATTGTGAGTAAATATTTATCCAGAATTACTAATTCTTTACGCGTGATCTCTTGCGCCAGAGTAAAATGCACGAGGTTCCGGCGTCAGAGATTGTGACTCAGAAGTTCGTAAAACTGGATACAATTTTGTTTAAAACGTTGGCTAAAACTATTGTCTAGGATTGCTATTGTTTAATTTTCTCAAATTGGCTTCAAGAAACCTATAGTTATAGATTAATGCTTTTAGCGTTGAATTATGTACCACGCCCTCTTAAGGGGTATTGATCCCTACCACCTTGGATTTATCTGTTTCTTCTCGATAACTTCTGTTACAGTCGATGTATCAAAATTTTTGCCACGACAGGACATAGATACAAACTTAATCGATTTTCTGTAATAGCTGGAACCATAATATATTCATTATTTTGCAACGGGAAACAGCTGAAAAGGAAAAAATTGCTTTATTTACGGGAGCGACTACAGAGGCCGCAACATTAACAGAAACAATGCCATATGGATTCCAAAAAGTGAATGAAACAATAAACTATGCCTTGTTAGCATGAAAAAAGTAAAACAATGTGTCTATTCCCTAATTTATAAGAAAAACCGAAAAACCGATCTGACAGGGATCAATCCCCCTTAAGTTCACGTTTTATTGCAAAATTTTGTCCTCCAATCAACGTAAACTAAGTTAAACACGGCATATTTGTCACTGGATAAATCAGTTCTGCTATATTGCTCTTCAAAATTCGTGTAAAATACTTGACTTCTTATGGCGGAAACAATGTTTATGAGCAATAGTGATCACGTACATAATCCTTCGTGCAACAAGGGCTGAAATACGCTTACTGTAAGTGTTTGCCTGCGCAATGTGGTGCGCAATGTACGGCATAGCCCCCCCCCCCCCCTTCCCTATTCGGACACCTTACATAAAAAAAACTATTCAATAAGACGATTGCTTCATCTTTGTTCATTTCAGTCCGATGAGTGTTTAACGTAAACGTTTCAGCTGAGGTAAAGATCCTGCCAATAAAGTTGGAAGATGAATATATGACGAAATGTGGTCACCGAACTTTTCCGTCAAATAAAGTTGGTCGGTTGTTACCAAATGTATGTACTTTGAAGACATATGGAGCTTGTTTCACCTAACCAATGTGTTAGGTTGTGTTTCAGAGTACATGAAAAATCATGGTACATATTTAAATTTCGGTGCATTCAGTATGCAAATGATTTAAAATAAATTGATAAGCAGGAAAACTTAAATAAATAACAATAAATAAAATTTTTTTTACAAAAAATTAGGATAATTATGCTTATAGAAATGATGGTCTTTTGGGTTGCTATAACAACTAATTGTATCTCAAAAATTGTATGTGCAGAGTTCCCGAAATACTTGAAACATGTATCGTGTCGTTAGTACCTACGCAGTTGATGCACAGCTATACATCGAAAGTAACCCCAATGAAATTCAAAATACTATAATGAAAATAAATTAAGATCTAGAGCATTTGAATGGCTGGTGTATTAAAACCGTTAAATTGAACGGAAATAAAATGCAAATATGTGATAATTGACATGAATAATATATTTAAAAAAATGGCTATAACTGTAAAATAAAAATAGGTGAAAGTGTAATCCCCAAATGCGAGAAATACCGAAATCTTGGCATTATTTTCGACCCAAATATCTCCTGGAGCAAACATTTCTCACGCAGCCTCCGAACCGGATACTACAAACTTAAACACCTTCATAAATTCTAACGTATTCTTCTTTATTGTCTAAAATGAAAGATTTATGTGATAGTTTTTTTCTGTTCCCGTTCAACTACTGCTAAGCCTGTTTTGTAATATAGATTACTCGTTGAAATATAGAATGAAAAAACAACAAAATGCATGTGTTAGGTATATCTATAACTTAAAAAGAAGTAGCTACGTCACGACGCCATTAAAAAGAACAGGTCGGCCAAACATGGAAAGCAGACGATAATTTTGCCACAAAATTAAAATCAGTTACTTTCAACAACACTCCACAGTTCTTGGCATCGAAACTAATTCAGCTAAACTCTCTCCATACCTACAGTAAGGCATAAAATAAACTTCCAAATACCGCGTTACATCAGCGCAACATTCCAGTGATCATTTAGTTACATGGCTAGTCGTGTCTGGAACGAGCTGCCAGCCAACCTGAAAACGACCAATTTCGTAGACTCTTCAAAATAAAGTATATATAGACAGGCCAAAAATGTTCAAAACTGCAGTAGGTAGCTTGATAGACAATACAACCTATATAACAGTGTAACGAAGAAGAATACTATTCAGTAGCTAAAATATATGATTTGTGATTGCCAGTAATATTTTTGTGCATTTATTATCTTGTGTTTTAATATATAACATGTCATGTATGTGAGCAGATATTTAAGTGTTTCGAATTACTGTTGTTTGTGTATTTCTCTGTAACTATTTCGATAATGGTTCTATCGTTGCACACGACAAATTGTAAACCATTTGTTGTGCTGAATTTTGATCGTGTAAAATTAATAGTTAAAATGAATAGGCATAATGTTCTCTATTATTTTTATTCGTAAAGTTAGCTTATTAACAAACCAAACTTATTTTTTTAATACGCCTATATTCAAATATTAGTATCCTATTTCAAAAATAAGCAGCACTAATAAATAATGGATCATTTTAAATATACATTGAATCGCTTTGCCTTTGCCTTAAAACGACGGTAAAATTTTCGTTCCAACTCAACATGGTGCAGGAATGAAGGTTGTGATATTTCAGTTTAAGAGGACGTGATTGTGATCCAACTTACAAGAAATTTTAAAATGATAGCTTTTCATCAGCGCAGAACATCTGGGTCTTAACGCTGGGGAGATGTGTCATGAGGTGAGTACGGGGCAGTACCGGAATGAGAGGGCGGGGGAAACGGGAGGTCCCCGTAGAAAACCCGCCGACCAACGGCATCGTCCGGCACAATTCCCACATGCGAAAATTCGGAAACCAACCTCGCCGGGAATCGAACCCGGATCGCCTTGGTGGGAGAAGAAATTTTAGGACCAGTCCAGTTAGCAAATATTGGATGAAAACGGAAAGCAGTCAGTTTCTCCAACAATAAATATTGCCACGGCAATGACGTTTTTATGACGTCACCACCATATATCTTTGACCGACCAAATGAGCCGCGGTGGCCTAATGATCAGATAATTCGCCTCCCACCAAGGCGATCCGAGTTCGATTCCCGGCGGGGTTGTTCCTTGGATTTTCGCAAGTGGGATGCCGTTGGTCGATTGGGTTTTCTCGGGGATCTCCCGTTTCCCCGCTCTTTCTTTCCGGCACCTCTCCATACTTACCTCCTGTCACCCCACTAGCGCTAAAGACCTCGATGTTAAGTGCTGACCAAAATCTCTCGCTCTCACTTGTTCGACCAACTTCATATGATGCGACTGGAAAGAAAAATTTGATAGTGTGACAGTGGTTTAACATATGGTTTAGAGTAAAATCTAAACAAAAATAAAAATACGAAGGGAAAGTAACGTATTACGTTAACAGATTAAAACAAAGCAAAGTTTTAAAATAATAATTCATTGGACTGTGAAACCTGTGGTAAAGGTACGTCAGTTTCCCAGATATATTCTAGAGCACGTTAAATGCCAATAACGCATACTTCACCGTCACGTCTGTGATTAGTCGATTGCTGCCACGAAACGCATTTGACTACTGTGAGTCCTAGTTGTAAATACGGAAATTATTCGTAGGACAATCGCGTGCAATACCAATGGATGATAGGGTGGCCAGTGCTGAGAAATCTTAGGCTGCTGCCGAATGAACCCACGAAACCCCCCCCCCCCCAACACAGTAATGATTGCAGAAATATTGTAAACGTTCCTATTTTATATGTTAGTATAGCTAAATTTTTTGATGACTTTTTCAGTTGTAATGATCATTGTCTTAGTTATGGTTATTTCGATTGTAGAGATAGGCTACGCCTGTTTGTGTGAGACATAAGCGGTAAGAGTGAAGCTAACCGACGTGTGTAATGCAGTATCGCATCTCCTCTGATGGTGTGCAGTGCTTTACTATTATATTTTTTCCTATGGGACTTTAAATAGTGAATACACCATATTTTATTTGAGGGCAGCATAGTTCAAAATTTAACACTTGTTTCTATGGCTGTGTTTTTAGAATCCGGTTGTTATTGTTCCTTATACGGCAGTCTGGAAACTCCATTTTTGGCCATTTTGAGCGGCCCGAAAATGAGGTTTCTAATAAACGTGCCAAATCTTAAAAACTATAGCGACATAGTTTGAAGTGTGTGCGCTTTTCCTAGATGTACAAATATAATATGCGTTAAGTAGGTTCATCAGAAAAAGAATAGCTGTAACTCGCTGCAACGCATTCGAAGCGCAGGTAGGGAGGCCTCATTAAGTACAGCAACGTAGTAATTGGTAAACGTTAATTTTTTTTTCCATTTTATCTTGCTTTCCGACTTACAGAAATGTGTTTTTAAAATATACCATTTACCCATCTGTATACACATTAGTGTGTAGAAATCCGTGATTTCCGTTTTCGTCACTATTTCACCGAAAATGGCAAAAAGGGGTGTTTTTGTGGGCCTTTTAGGTAAGGAAAATTCTTGGCGCAGAATCTTTTAAAAGATGTAGGCATGTACAGTACACATTTATGTTCAATAGCAAGTCATAGAACATCAGTCACCATTGAATATCTCGTAGAGGCGAGTTATCTGTGAAAAGGCTGGACGGGAAGCCAGTTCAGTTATCAGTTACTAGCGTGCAAGTGTCCACAGAGTGAATTGTGATGCTTGTACTGTGCCGTCCTTGCCGCTTCCGCTTTTCTACGCTTTTTTTTTCTTGTAGGGCAGTGTGTTATGTGCTGGCGAGATTTTAGGCATGTCATTAATAAATATTTTATGCGTACGAAAATATATATACACATTGTTACTGTGCTTGTTCTAGGCCATGGGCGTGCCTGTCTGGGGGGTGGGGGACCAGGGGGACATGTTCCCTCAAAAATTATTTCCTGGGATTGCTCATTCCCAAGAGAAAATCATGAAAATTATTAAATTAAAGTTTAATATTCCGACTAGCGGTATATTCAAAGTTTTTAGTATGGAAACTGCTTAAATAGCCCCCATTTTCCACCTTAAAATGAACATTTTCCAGGGGGAGGAACCCCGGGCACTCTTCCCGTTTAAACTGATGATCGGCATATTAGCTACTGGACATATTCCCCTCCAACCCCTCCCTAACGATTAACTTCCACGCACGCCAACGTTCTGGGCTATAACTCTGACACAACGCACTACTATTGCTGGTGTGTTAAAAATGATAACGAGAAATGAACTGCTTTCTCTTGGTGCCTATTAAAATCTTTATGTTACGGAGAAAGCCCTGGTCATTTTGGCCCTGAAATAATGCGAATTACGAACAACTTGTACTCACAGTAAAGTCTGTGTTAAGATTTTTTTATTATTGTCTAAAG
Organism: Medauroidea extradentata; assembly: GCA_003012365.1. Taxonomy (NCBI): domain Eukaryota; kingdom Metazoa; phylum Arthropoda; class Insecta; order Phasmatodea; family Phasmatidae; genus Medauroidea; species Medauroidea extradentata. Next base: position 70,977 of record PNEQ01085433.1, on the reverse strand, counting down.
AGTACTCAGAGGCGGCGAAACTGTTAATATGGGATTAAGGTATGTTACAAACGAGCTTGGTGTACTCATTTTGGCGTCTCCTCTTTTCGAACATGTTGTTTAGTTAATGTGCGTGGTCTAGTCAAGTGTTGCGCTCGGAAGACCTCTGAACACACTGCAGAATGCAAATTTGTAAGGAATCACTGGGGACAGGAATGAATAAGGAAAGAGGATCCGGTTCTTTTATATTGGGGGGAAGGGGGAGACGTTGTTACTTGATACAGTAAATTGTAGCCTGAGATTGCCCAATTGAAAAGCTGTCTAGTATTTGTTATTTAGTTTAGTGAGTCTGATCAGCGACCATATAATTAACTTTTAAATGTCAATTGCAGCATGGCCTGGATTAACGTCTTGCTATGAATCATTTTACTGAGCGGATGGCCGTCTTACCATTACAGTTCATATTGTAGTGTTACTACAAACACTTATGTCCATCCAAAGAAAAAATTGCTTAATTATTGATTTAACTGCTGCTAAAGTACGACATGGTTCACCTTTACACTTCGATAATAAATAATCGTGGGCATACAATGGTTTTAATGTATTTTTAGCCTCTGCAATACTTGTATAAGAACGTTCATCAAACAGCAAAGTTTTAGTTTTGACAAAAATTCTACTTTGGTACAGTCCTCGTAAATTATTCGGAAATAACCTGGTAGTAATTTTATTCATCAAATAGTTTGCACTTTAAGCACTTTAATTCAAAACTTCTGGCAGTTAATGTGTCATTTACTAATAATTTAGATTTTTTAAAGTTATTAATTTGAATCCGGAGAATCAATCATATCTGCCCTTATCAACCTGTAGTTGATCTTCGGAGATATTTTTTTTTTTTTCGAGAGTTGAATATTACATAGTGTTCATAAACACTCACATACTCACTTTCACATCCGTAACCATGCTCGTGCGATACATTTTTTTTTATCAAATGCTACGAACGTAGTGTTTGTCGGCATTTTAGGATATGGCGAATAGGTATGACGCATTACTTGTTAAAGTCTTTCCCCAAATTTAAATGTGAAAAATTATGTTTACGTTTTAATTTGCACTTTTTCTATAGTCTTCGCTAAATGTAAAGCAGTTTCGCTATTTAAGTGTTCTATAACACCATATGATTTCTGATGGGGTTGTTTACCTACACACCGTGCATAACATGTTTATGTCAGTAATTAGTTTTGGTGTGTTTGTACAGAATGAGAATGGCGTTAGTGTGTTTTTTTTTGTTACTTCCGCTATAGATTGTTAGATATCGAATGGTAGTAAATAAAAATAGGATTTGTAAAATTAAGAGAGCCTAACATAATATTGTTACAAAATTTAGAGGACACCTGTATTGGGATGTTTCAGAAAGTGAACATGGCAAATGATAATATCACTCTGACGAAGACAGACTTGGAAGAACTGTTGCAGCCAAAACTAGATGCAGACGGTGCGAAAATAAAGGATTTTACACTTGGACCTCTAACCAAACCAGGAGACAACTACGGCAGCACTATGCTGGCTGTAGATGTTACCCTCACACCAGTTCTAAGGATCCTTCCACTAGTGGCGAAGATGCTTCCCAAGTCAGCAGCACTTCAGCAACTATTTCAGTGCGACAAGTCAGTTAAGAAGGAAATTGATATGTATTTGCTGGTTCGACCTGCATACGAGAGGATACAGAAAGAAAACAACGTACCAGAAGACAAATACGTCGACATCATCCCCGAGTGTTATGGAGCTAGAATTTCTTCTAAAGGTGATTCGGAGCCTGTAGACGAGACCTCGGTCATTCTGCTGGAGAACCTTAAGGCTCAAGGTTTTGAAAGTGGAGATCGCTTCACTGGCCTCAATCTGGCGCACTGTAAGCTCGTGGTCGATAAGTTGGCACGCTTTCATGCGACAGGAATCGCTCTGAAGATCAAGAAATCTGAAGAGTTCAGGACAACCGTGCTTCGTGCAGCAACTGCTCTCGTTATGAGCGAGGACGACTTTAACTGTGCGAAGCCTGTGGAAAACCTTCCTGAATATGAAACTATGAAGGAGCGAATCGACGCTGCGCTGCTAAAAAGCTGGGATTTTTACAATAATGCTAGTCCCAAACCGCCAAGAGAACCCTTCGCTACGTTAATACACAACGACCTCTGGACGAACAATATAATGTTCCGGTATGGACCAGCTTCTCCTGAAGGTGACCCAGAAAGCTTGAAGTTCTTCGACTTCCAAATTACCGTGTACGGCTCACCAGCCAGGGATCTCTTGCTCTTCCTTTACACCAGTGCGCATCTGGAAGTGCTGTCCTGTCACTATGATTACATTGTTAGCTTATACTATGACAGCCTTGTGGATAGCTTGAAAACCCTGGGATGCGATACCACCCTCTTCACATTCGAGGAGTTTCTGAAGGAAATCGAATATGCGTCGGCATTCGAGTTCATGCACATCGCGGGCATGTTGCCTCCCATCAGTGTTGAAAGCGAAGACGCTTACAATACGGCTGACATGACATACGAAGACCTGAAAAAACCTCCCAAGTTTGGGAAAACTTATTTCGACAGAGCCGGAAAACTTATTTTTGACTTTGCTTCCAGGAACTGGATCTAAAGACAAACATTAATATTTTTCCAGATTCATGTTACGGACGATTATACTAATTGCGCCCACTAAATATTTGGAAATTTCTGTTGTTAATAAGAAATAAAAGTGAAAAATATAATAACTCGATATGTTGTGGAAGTGGTTTATTTTGTTATGAACAGTTTCTTTTAACATATTCTGGTTTTTAATATTCACATTATGTAATGCTGGCTTGTAATTTTGTCCTCGAGTTTTTGGGTACAGTTGGAGTTGTAACTTTTTTTCTCTAGTTTCTGTGTACAGTTATTGAATTTTTGCTTTGTTTATGTATACAATTTTTACTTTATTGATGCATTGTACTGTACAGGTAATTATATTTCTTAATGATATTAATGGTCACTAAACAACAAAAAATCGTAACTCATTTAGAAATGTAACGTTCCAAGTATCTTGGTAAACTGCTTGACATAAGAAATAATGGAATCTTTGTTAAATTTGTCATGCAGCATAATTTTCAGATAATTATGAGTTAGAGCTTTCCGGAATTCCTTCGCAATGATTCTTCATGACAAATTAATTAAAGATTTCATTATCAAGCAGTTTACCAAGAATATATCCTATGATTTGTCGAAGATAAAGTTTTGATAATGCAATTAGAATAAATACCACGACTCAAAAACTAAAAACACAACACAATTGTCCGAGTTTTTTTCAGACTGGTGCCAATAATTCAAATATTTTTTAACCAAAAGTTTTGAAAAAATTTAAGTCAATGTGCAATCACACGATGCACAATATTGAGGACGCGTTTTTTTTCTTTCTTTTTTTTTTTTTTTTTTTTTTAATAATGTACCAATCGCCAGCAAAAATAATTTCCTTCATTTTTGCTTATTTTCACGACGAAAAACGTGGTACTTTGGGTAATGAAATCTAAAAAAAACGTTCAGTATAATTCTACAAAAAAAAATTCAGCTACAAATTATAAGATATGTGTCAAAACTGTACAGCGAAATTTTGATATGAGTATTAGGTAGCAATAAAAAAAATATTTTCGAAATACTGCAAAACTCCGTAACAAGGCCTTAAGGGGACCGCCTACCACGCGCTTAAAATACTTTGCAGTGTGTTCGTAAACAGGTTATTTTACGAAACTATTCCACATGCACCCATTGTGCCAACGTACGAATAGAAAAAAAACACTTATTACAAGGTCAGAAGGTCATTGCTATAACACCATGCTCATTACAAACACTGTTTCTAAGCTCTCCGACATAACAAAAACGACCTTTTCAGGCTGCCATACTTCAAAATGTAATAACCGGATGTGTATGAAACGCAGATTGAGATGTGCGTTGAACTTTGCTACGAACTTCCACCAATAAAATTATATTGTCAGCGCTTCAAGTCCCATAGTAAGAACGGTCACGACGGAAGCTTACACGCTAGTTCGGCGCTTGGCTCGCTGTGGTGATGCGTAGAGACCGGAAAATATCGCGGATTCAATTACCTGCATGATAGAATGCATTGTCCTATGCACACTCAAGCCCCGACCATTTGTCTACTAGCCGCTACTCAGTGGAACAGCGGACAATGAACAAACAGACGAGTCTTGAGTGTGTATAGGACAACGGATTCTAGCCTGCAGGTCATTGAAACCGCGAAATTTTTCGGCCTCTAGACTGATGCGGCATTTGAAGCGCGCTCCAAGGTCGCCATTACAATTCCGTCGCTTTTGAGCCACGATCGCGCAGGTAGGCGGCGCCCTTAAGGGTTTTCAAGTGCGATGAAGTCATAATATTATATTCATATGAAATAGTGTTAGTTTTGTAGAATATACTTGTGAGTGCAGTTTCCTCTTACGATACAATTTTAGCTGGCGTAGTTTTCTTATAACGTGCGACAAAGTCGAAATTTGCATGTTATGCTGCCATGCAAATAGTGTTACGTGAATTTAAAGTTGTTGAGTCATGTATTATATCCTAATTTCGAAAACTTAGTTACATGAACACATAATTTTTAATACATGCATGTTAACTCTAGGACAGATAGAATGCTTATTTAATATTTATAGACTTTATTTTTCAAATTTGTTGTTTTTGAATGACCTCCGTATTAGAAGATAGAACGAGAGTAAACTAATTTATTATTATTTAATATTACAAATGGCACGTAAACGATTTTAACTTTTAGGGTTAGTTGGCAACCACTTCAAGGAAAGTAGCTATGCTGGTAGCTCTTGTTTAAATCCTCATAGCAACATATATACAGTTACATTGCTGAGATTTGAAAAATATTCTTATTGCAGAATATTGTACAATTTTCGTTTGGTAGTTGTACTTAAGTCGTTAACTAACCAAAAGTTTTTTTACTTTGCCGTAAATAAATAAAAGCTTTATAGTAGCGTGGTGAAAACACTCGCCTCGCATTGGGGAGGATTGTAGTTCCTTCCTAGCTTCGGCCTTCTTGATTTCGGTTTTCCAGGAGTTTCCGAGATCACACCAGGTAGATTTCTGGGATGGTTTCGTAAGGCCATGCTGGGTAGTTTTTTTTTTTTTTTAACTGGGCACAAAAAACTTTTACAATTGAATGCTTTGAAAACAATTCAATATTACTAAAAGTAGTCATACAGTAAGCAATTATATGTAGGCATTTTACAAAATAATGCACTGTTCTTTTGCAAAGTACTGTTTTGTTTGATTTTAACTTGCTTTCATAACTAAATTCATGATACAGTACTTAGGGAACAAAAATCTTTAAAAAAAAAAAAAAAAATAGGAGGTTTATTGCTTTAAAAAATAGGTACAAATTATGACATAGTTTTGAAAAAAAAATCACTGTAGAGCAACCAGGCGTTGTCCAGGCCGACTCTAATCCCCTTACCTTGCGTAGCTCTGCTAAGGCCTTGTGCTGTTCAAGGGCGCGTTAAGTGACCAAAAAACAGTTTACAACACGCGATGTCTGCTCTCTTTTTGGATTAAAAATAATAATTTTTGCAAAACAACCTGTGGCCGTCAATGATAGGTCGTGTTGGGCGTGGTTTTTCATCAGACATGAGGGGAAAGGACATGTGGAGAATTAGTAGCCTATAATGAGATCAAGTACGCTTTGTTTATTCAGTTAACAACATGGCAGAGTTATTTAGAAGCGTAAGCAGGTGCTCTTGTAGAAACGAGGTTATGGTTGTTCAAGCCACAACTTCATTATGCATGTTACTATGGTAATAAATATTTTATATGTTACCAGTCTGGCGGATGGACTCCTTCCTCTTACGTCTCAAGGCCGCATACCCCTAGCATTAGCCTTAAGACGTAGGTTATACTTACTGACTCGTGACTTTTGCGAAAAGATTTCTGCTCCAATTGTTTCAATGCCTTACGTGCACACCTGCAGTTTTGCTTTATTGTTATTGGCAACGTGTCTTTGTGAACAAACGTTTCTCGTTTGACTGTACTACAGTTATTGCAGCACCACACGTCCGTTATTAAAAAAAAACGTTAAGGGTCCCGCCTACCTGCCATGAAAGTTGTGATGTAGAGCTTCAGGAGAATCGGTTTTTCACAAAAAATATTAGTCGTGAGATTGTGTGTTTGACATATAAAAGATATTAAGGTATCTCGCACTAAGGGTAAATGGTTTCAGTTCTATCAGTTTCTGAAGTGAATAGAAAATGGGGTCTTAACATTCCAAATTAGTGCCTTTTTCGGCTTGTGTAATGCCGTTATGTTTTGTTATTTTTACTTAAAACCATTTAATCTTAGTAGATCTATCCTTTAGCTTTCGATCCCGTGACTGTTTGTACCTTGTAACAACTGAAAATTTTGAGGAAATCTTGTTCTTGTAGTGTGTGTCCTGCGCAAATATGCAGCCGGTGTTGTGGAAAATTGAAGAATTCGCGAGACCGAGCCGAGAGGACAACAGAGAGAGCGAGAGACAACCTCCTCCACAACAGGGGTTGGCCGAATCCCGCTTTTGTGGGGGAAAACTCCACATCCATGAGGTCTAACTGCCGCTAAGGCGCTATGTATGGCGGGCCCCTTAAGACGCGCAACAGTTAAAAACAGCGAATCAGAGCTTCAAATGTGTACACAGGTACTGAAACAAACTGGTGCAGAAATCTTTTAACCACAAATAAGAGGTCCTAGTTATGCTTCATCTGTGTGTGCCTCTAACCTGTGTTCTCCACAGTACGGTTGCGCCTCTGCGCTCACAGCTACTCTGCGGTCCAGAGCATACTGGGCGGGCAGACAGACGGCTGGAGACTTGAATGCGGGTGTCGGGGTGATGATAAATGACCTCTCTGGCCGACGCGCTCTGGACACATTGTGACGGCACCCGACAGTCATTACAACCCGCGAGGGTGCATACATTATCGGCTGCCGTAATGAATTCTTTTATGCGGGTCGCCCGCGGGAGTGGAAGAAAAAAAAACGGGAAATCATATTCCCTCCGCTGGACCGATTCTTCCTCGCAGAGGCGAAGGTGCATTCCAGCGAGGTGTGGGAGTTAGGCCGCCGAGCGGTGCGCTGAGCTTCGGCCGTTACCTGGTTATTCGAAAACTGCTTATCGAACATGAGTGATGTCTGCTTAGGAATAGCATTCACATGTTTGTATACCTATTTTAATCTTAATAATAATTTATTTCCATATACCTGTTACAGCACTTCACATAAATACTTTTTATATAATGGAAGACATGACACTCACATAAAAAAAGCTTGTGTGCGAGTGCTACTAGACACATTATTTTCTATAGCTGCGGTAAATTATGTAAGAAAACTTACAATCTGGTATAAATTAATTTGAGAACAAAAATTGAAGGCTGCATGAATTAAAAAAAAAAAAAAAAAAAATTAGGCATTGATGGATACACCAGTTCACTAAAGCATATTTTATATTGGCCAAAAGTGGTAAAAATGGGTGTTGTTGCCGTCTTCTTTAGGCATTTAATTGTTGGCTCAGAATGTGTGTGTGTGTGAGCGTGTAAGTACTCCTTTATCTTCACAAACACGTGATTCTATCACCACGGAAAGTTCCATACGGATGTGTTGTCGACGAGAAGACTGCCAGTCAGTTCAGTGACTTGCGCCTGGAGGTTAGGTAGTGGCGCGATGCTCGTACTGTCGCGTCCTTGCCGCTTTCGCTCTTCTAGGCCTCTAACGCACAAAATACGTGCATACAGACAGCCACCTTAAGGTTGTTCAAGTGGTGAAAAATCATTATTTTATATTTGTATGGAATAGTGTTAGTTTTGTAGACATTACTTAAGAGTACAATTATCTCTAACGAAAAAAAAATTATCTCAGCCAGTTTTCTCGTAATGGCACTCCAAAGTCAAAATTTGCATATTTTTACTTCATAGAAAACTCGAAAGACAGTAAATATATTGAAACGCAAAACATTACTTAAAACTACACGTAACTGTCTACGGCTTGAAGCATATAACAACCCATTATAAAATATTTTTGTGGTTAAAATAAATTTCTAGAAATAACAAAAAAAATTTCAATTTTAAAATTTTTTATTTAACATAAAAAGGTTTTGTAATGGGTCTTATATGCTACAAGCCATAGACAGTGACACGTAGTTTTGATGTGATTTTTTCCATTTAATTATGTTAACTTGTTTTAAAGTTTTTATGAAGTAAAAATAAGCAAATTTTGACTTTGAAGTGCCATTACGTGAAAACTGGGTAAGCTATTTTTTTTGTTAGAAGTATGTGTTCTCTCAAGTAGTGTGTACAAAACTAACACTATTTCATACAAATATAAAATTGTAATTTTTCACCTCTTGAACAACCTTAAGGACGATGCCTAACTCGGAGGTATAGTGAGGGCAAGAACACGAAGTAACTTGTAAATGGCATGCTAGGTTTTTATCGCTTTAGCGCAAAAAAAAAACCTCAAATTTTTTTTTTACATAATTCCATAAAAAATTAAGACGTAGACCTCTCATACGATGCACAAATTTGTGTAAGCGTTTTGAGAAATAATGTACAGTCCGTTCGCAACACATTTTCTTAGATTTTGGCTTATTTTCATTACATAATTGTGATAATCTTAAGTGCAAAAATCTGAGAGGGGGGAAATATTAGGTTTATTGCTAGCGAAAAACTTAACATAGGTGTAATTTTTTTTATTTGTGCCAAACCATGCAAGAATTCTTCGATATGATAATTATGTTGTTTCAATAAATATAGATATAAATTATATATAATATATTTATAAAAATCACTGTAAAGCTACCAGGCATGACTTTATGTTAAGTTCACTGTAGCTCAATACCTGTAGAAACTACGTATATTCTACCACTAACATTTTCTTGTGCAACCCGATGCTGCCCATATGGTCCTCCCCTTCCCCCTTGTGGCCTTAACATTTTGAGCAAATGAGCATTTTCGTTCTCATAAAAATACTCGGAAAACACGTACTCAATTTTTCCCCTACCTTTTTATTTCCGTTGCAGTATTCTCTGTTTTACATTGCAGATAATAATTTTCTTTCGAAAGCTATATCGCAAAGGATGACCGGGCCTTGTTGACTATAATTGAACCTGTAAGTCCTTAACATTGCCCATGCTGTGGGGTCCGAGGTGCGCAGCGCCCTTTGTACCATATGTAATTTTCCGCGCTTGATGCGTGGAGATACGGGAGCGATAAGGCTCAGACTCACATACTCGACGAAAACCGCATCGTTTGTATTCATGGCGTGCCAACCTGTCTTGCATTGTTTCCTAACTACTCTTTGTTTCTATCGAACTTTAAGGCGACCGCATGCCTACCTTGCAAACAGCTTTGCAGCGTGCTAGCAGACTCTTTTTTTTTCTAAGACACTTATAAACGAGTTTCAAACACTTCAAAAGATTGCGGAATGGCAGTTTTAAAACATCACGTTAATCAGAAAGATCGTTACGGAACCCCTTTAATGAGGCTAAAATTAGCTTTTTCAACCTGGTATGTCTGAAAATCTACTCGTTAGACTCGTACGAAACTATTCTAGGATCATTAAATGGACTTAGCTTAAAACTCTCCACCAACAAAAAGATGGAGTCACCACTGAAAGTGTCGAGTCAGGCGAGTGATGTCATTTCATTGCCTTACGCTAAGGGCGATACCGCACTAGATGAGCCGGGCAACATCGCCCTTGGCGCACTGCTTCACTCACGTACACACGGCCAGTAGGCGCAGACGTCTTAAGGGCTTGTTCCCGAGTTTTTTCAGACTTGTGCCAATAACTCAAATATCTTTTAACCAAAAGTTTTGAAAAAATTTGAGCCAATGTGCAATCACACGATGTACAATACTGTGGACGCGTTTTTTTTTTAAATGTACCATTCGCCAGCAAAAAAATAATAATAATTTCCTTAATTTTTGCTTATTTTCACGACGAAAAACGTGGTACTTTGGGTAATGAAATCTAAAAAATCGTTCAGTATAATTCTACAAAAAAATTCAGCTACAAATTATAACACATAAGTGTCAAAACTGTGCAGCGAAATTTTTATATGAGTATTAGATTGCAATAAAAAAATATTTTCGAAATCACTGCAAAACTCCGTAACAAGGCCTTAAGGTGGTGAGCACTTACAGCTCTCAGCTAGAACTGAAGAGCTCCGCTATAAAAAAAAACACTTGTTCTGACAAGTGTACACGTGTCCCTTTTTAATTAATTTTCCTTTAAGGAGCATCTGGTTGAATACACCTGACATTGTGTGTGTGTTTGTCACAATGAATAATTAAGTATTTCCATTTCCAAAAACACTCGAAAATGTTATATAATAATTTTTTTCCCTTGCGTATTCTTTCTCGTGGCAATGTTGTCCCCTTTGTCGGTATATAAAATGGTTTCTGTCCAAAGTAATATCATTGTAAAGGGACTGAACAACACGTAATAATATTTAACAGGCAAAAACCCTGCCTTAGCTCGCGCCAGGGTCCGGATTAGGCAGCGTCCTTTTCTCTTTACTTACTACTGTTTTTGTGGTAGTTATTTTTTTATGTTTAAACGAGAGCAGATATAAAAAATCTGGTTAGTTTTTACCATGATAGCTATTTTTTTTTCAAAGCAAGAAATCATGCGGTCTCAACTAAAAAGTCAATTAGCCAGAATTACATTCATTAATATAATTTCTTAAAATCCTAGTATTTACTGACTTGACAAAATCGGCCAACATGGATAAGACGATTTTGAACAAAACTGCCGGACAGTTTTTTCTATATCTACTCACGTTTAGGCGTAAAAAAATAACATTGCCAACACATTAGAAACTAGAAAGCATGGCCTTAATACGTACTAGTTTAATTGTTCGCCGACGTGACTGTACACCCGTTAAGGTGACCGCTTGGGTAGACGTCTTTTGTACGTTCGAGAGCGGAAGCGAGCGTTAAGGACGGCAAGTTTGCTCATCACGTCTTTCTCTGGCCTCTATGCGCAAGTCACTTATCTGGTTTGCAGTTTTCTCGCTGAAATCTCAACCTCCATAAGCCATCCAGTGGTGAGCCCATATGTATGACGTACTATAAGATTTGGTAAATTTAACCATGGCAGATATTAAAACAAAGAAACGATTTGGTTTGAAACTACGAAATATGGCCGTTCGGGAAGTAGTTCTTGTAATGGCAGTTATTTAGTGCGCACATGTAAGCTGTTACACACTCACGGTGGTGTAGGAAACTTGTCTCACCTTTTTTTTATGTATAGTTATTTACTACGTTTGTAGAGAATTAACTGTGGTGTTCGTTTGTATAATTACATTAGATTAAATGACTGAAGATAACTATAACGGTTAAAAACATTTTGTCGAGTGTATTCAAATCTAATTCTAGTTTCCATTTCATACTACTCATATTGCACCGCATATCCAGTGTAAACTTTTGTAAAAGTTACGAAGAAGAAAACAAGCGAGAGTCAACCAAAATGATAGAATCACAAGTTTATCGGAGTTACAGGTCACTGGTATGTAAATACATAAAAATTAATGCATATGTTAGTAAGTTGTATAGGTCCAGGGGTAACGTGTGTGACCAGTAATGTAAAGGTTGTAAGATCAAATCTGGGGAATTTTTTTTATTTACACGTACATATATTTGTATAAAAGTTGCTGTGCAAGTTACTCTTACTTTCGTGATCTCAGTAAGCAATATCATTTAAATGTCTTATACTTTATGGCTGCTCAAACAAGTGAATTATGTTTCATTTAGCAATATCTATATGGCGCGTCGTCAATTACGACATTTGGTTAAAACAGCAAAAATGTTTCAAAGAAATAATTTGATTGTGACAAGCTATACATTTGTTTGCAGCTATTTAGATATACCATTTGGTTGTTTCAAACAAATTTTGTTGATTTTATAATTTTTTTTCTCAGTGTTTTAACGGCCTTACTAATGACCTGAACTCGTATCAACATTACTTATGTTTAATGCTCTAAATGTCAGTCTATTTCACAATTTTACATTGCTAGATAATAAGTGACTTCCATATTATCTGACATTTGTTTGAAGATAAGAATGACTGTGTTGTTTCTTATCGTCCAAACAAACGCCTGATAATATGGAAGTAATTTACTACCTAATAATGTAAAAATATGTAATATACTATAGTTAAGAGCATGAAATGTCAAAAATGTTACCCCTTCAAAAATACTTGTAATAGAGAAAATACTGTAAATGTGGTAAATGCTGAAAACATTATTCAAATCTATATGTTTTTAAAAATGGAAAAACTTGAAAACAACCGGCCTAGATAGATGACACCAACCAATTTTATGAGCAAACATGTACCCAGAAATCAGTGCTGTAGTGCCAAATTTGGTACAGGGTATACTCGTGAGCAAGGTAAAATTGGTACAGAGTAGCTTATACTCACGAGCAAAGTACGGCCATTTCGTGGTAGCAGGTCGCCAACGGTCCTTGCAATAAATTAATAGAAGGAAAGCAGAAGGTATACTGAACTGGGCTGAATCAACGAGAGGGTATACCCGCGTATACCCCCGACTACAGCACTGAGAATAGTGCGTTTGTTAAGATTGATATGTTCCGCCGCAATTAAATGTACGATATTTCGACGTCAGTTATTGTTCTTCAAAAATACGTTACTCCAGAAAAATTTTAGCTCAGAATTTTGGCGATAACTATTGTCTAGGTTTGCTTTTTTTTTTCTTTCTAATTGTATACAAGTAACTTAAAATTTTAAAATTATGCTATGCACTGAGTGCCCTCGTAAGGCTTGGTTATAGTCCCCATATTAAATTTTATTATTTTTCGCTTTTTTAGAATTCTTAGAAGAAAATGTTTAATATACTATTATACCTCAAATTCTATTTCCATTTCGCTACAGTGAAGACCTTGAGATTTAGCTGTTTACTTATAATTACGCCGCAATATGTGTGGCACATTTTTTTGTATTCATAATTTGCCCGACAAATTACGACGTAACTATACATTACTAGATCTATTGCCGCGATTGTACTGTAGCACAAAGTAAATAGAATTTGCGGTATTGTCGCCGATTTAACATTTTTCTTCTCAGAATTCCAAAGAAGCGAAAGATATTAAAATTCTATATGGCGACTGAGACCGAGCTTTAAGAGTGTGCAGTAGATAAATAAATGCTGCAAACATAAATTGGTTTCTACGCTTTTTCGAAGTCGATATGGATAAAATACTCAATAACAATCATAGATAATGGCATTTGCCAACTTTATGAGTAAATATTTATTCAAAATTACTAATTGGTTACGCGTGGCCTCTTGCGCCACAGTTAAATGCACGAGGTTTTAGCGTCAGGGATTGTGCATCAGAAGTTCGTAACACTGGAAACAATTTTGTTTAAAACATTGGCTAAAACTATTGTCTAGGATTGCTATTGTTTAATTTACTCAAATTGGCTTCAAGAAACCTACAGTTATAGATTAATGCTTTTAGCGTAGAATTATGTACAGAAGTGGAGAGTCGCGCTGTACAGGACAGACGTGACGTCACAGTGGCAAATCTAGCTCTATGATTTATTTTTTTTTGGGGGGGGGGGGGGTGAGGGGAGGGCGGCATTCTTAAAAAGTAACTATTTCCCATACTCCGATTCCCCCGGAAAAAATTAGTTTTTAAGGTGTCAATTGGTGCTTTGTAAGGAATTTCCTCAACAGAAAATTGAATATCACAGTTTAAAAAATGTGTATTATTTTACAGATAAGCTATACATGAAAGGTCAAAAGGGGGAGGGCCTGAATCCGTTCCGGTGTGACGAGATGTGGGTCGTCTGCCAGCACGGCGACGTGAGAGCGTGCACTCCGAGGATGGAGAGTTGATATGGCAGAGGTGGGCGGGGTGCAGTAACCCCGCCGACAGATGGTAGGCGCAACTAGGAAATGCCGGCGACTGACGGGAAGACGGTACTGTTACCAGCGCGGGTCGCAGGCAGCTGATGGTCGCCCCGGGGCGCCACGGCGCACTCACAATGGACCGCGAATTAGCGCGATGTGCCGCCGCATCTTCGCCGCCTGTGCTCCTCTCTAACGGGAATGGAACCATCAGTTCTCGAGATGACCCGAAGCTCTGTCCGCGGAACCAGGTCGCTCGCTTCAGCTGCACGTTTTGGGCTTCGTCGACCTCGTTTTTCATCGCGGGGGGTCGGGCCTGGGCACCGATTAAGAGCCCTGTACAGTAGGCGCTAGATGCTGCGTCTGAGGTACGGAAACACTCAGGCGATAAGGTCTAAGACTGGCTTGTGTGTCAACAACCGTGTCGCCTTTATGCGCGGCGCGCGAAAACTGTGTGGATTGCTTAGGTCGTTGACTTTTTCCTGTGGGATCTTTAAGCCCTATTGTTTTATTAATTACTGAAAGTGATTAGCAAAGTCTAGAGCATTGCTTCTGTATTTTTGTTTTGCGATTCAGGCTGGTTTTTTTTAAGTGTCAGTAGTCTTGAAAAAAACCGGTTTGTGGACATTTTGAGGTGCCTCGAAATCATGTTTCTAAGCATGATACCTAAAAATAACAAGGATAGATAAGCATAGTGTTAAATACGTTTTCTTTTCGTAGATAAGATGAGGGGCTTAGATTTATAGTGGTGTAAATCGGTTAAAATAGTTTCCTCTGAAACAATTTTTGTAATTACATGCGAAATGCAGTACATTCTTGCAATATGCAAATGTAATTCAGAAATTCAGATTAATAATGAACTATTTGTTACAGAATATTCTTTTGGAAAATGTGAATAATATGAATTGAAACAACACGACTAAATAATTGCGACTTATACCACTATGAATGTCAGCCCTCAGATGTTGAAGGTACTTTTATTAGTGTCTGTTGTATGGGGGTAGTTCGTGATAAATTGACCACTTTTGTCAGGCACCTTGCCTTGTATAATGATTAAAAAGTATTTATTGGGATGTTAGAAGCTGATTTTTGAGTCAAGTACAATCTATACACTTTTATCATTATTTCGGGTGTTTTATTAATACAACAAGTGGCAGGAAATTAAATAAATTAACTGAAAGAGAAACGGTAACCAGAGCTTCAAAAGTGTTCACGCGCCAACTGTATAGGGCTCTTAAAAATATCGCCGCATGATTTGCACCGACGACGCAACGCAGTGCATGTCTCCACTTGCATCTCTAGTCACATATGCATCTTCATAGACACTAACGTATTTAAGGTGCGCATGCACAAACAAAGCAAACATACTTGTGCCGATTAAGTATTTGGTACGGGCATGGTGCAGTCTCAATTGGACGGAGTTAGCCTATGCGGAAGGGAACTAACCGTCTAAAGTAATTTATTTTGAGATAATTATACCAAGTAGAATGAGAAGGTCGGAATTGCTGATCAAACTTGTATTGATTGAATACAAATTTGATCAGCAAAACATGAGCAATGGCGTATGTCCACAAACTAATAAAATTCTAACTGTTAACTTCTATTGCAACAAACATTTTAAAAACTCAAGAAGATCGGAACTATACCCTAGAAAGATAATAAGTATGAAATCATAATTTAGAGAAATATTGTGGACATCCGCCATTGCAGTACTATGTCGTCTCAGAAACCCAAGAGTGCATGAACCAAGGAAAACTGCAAGAAAAGTAACCAAGCTGAGTTGGATGTAGTCTACATACGTAAGTAATAATAAAACCCAAGAAGAATTGTGTCAAACACACAGAAAATACAAATAAACGATAAATTAAAAGATAACGGAAAACAAAAGAAAACTGTGAAAACTCAGCCAACAAGTTAAACGAAGGAAATGTTACACACCAAATTAGATTACCCTACAGTGACATCACAACCACTAGCCTACGATCGACGAAACAACGAAGAAAACACAGAGCAACACTGAGTTTTTCTCAGACGAGCTAGTCGTGACTTTTCCGAAGCTCACCTCTGCTCCAGTCTTCAGGAGGCAAACTGAGGCACGATAGCACTGAAATTTCGTTAGGTCCGTAATAGTTCACCAAATCATCTACTCCCATTGCAAAACTATTTCAAAAACATTATTGAATTATAATAATAAAAATAAACCAGCAGAGATAGTGTATAACAAAGAAAGAAAGTTTAGATGCACAGAGTAAACTTGACCTAGAATATCTCGGTTCCAGTAAATTGTGAATTGATTCTTTTCTTCGCCAACAAATTGATGCTCTAGGACGTTGTGTGGCCATATGTAACTGTTTCCACAGATAGTCCTTGCGAGGAGGGATCGCTAGAATGACTTGGTTTATAAAATCAAGTGTTCGCGCGTACACACGTATCTCCTATTGTACAAAGAGTACGGCTTCCTTCCCAGTAAAGATAAAATATTCTATTGTTGACATTCGCCATGTTAGTTGTGTCATTTGACAACAGTGAAAATTAAAAAAACTTTCGCCATGTGCTATTGCGCTACAATGAACGTGATACGGACTTAGAATAGCGCGGCCAGTAAGGTCAAATCTTGCTCGCTCACCGCCTGCTTCACCGACTCTAAGCGCAGGGCACTTAAGGGGTATTGATCCCTACCACCTTAGATTTATCTGTTTCTTCTCGATAACTTCTGTTCCAGTTGATGTATCAAAATTTTTGTCACGACAAGGCATAGGCACAAACGTAATCAATTTTCTGTAATTGCTGGAACCATAATATATTCATTATTTTGCAACGGGAAACAGCTGAAAAGGAAAAATTGTTTTATTTACGGGAGCGACTACAGAGGCCGCAACATTAACAGAAACAATGCCATGTGGATTCCAAAAAGTGAATGAAACAATAAACTACGCCTTGTCAGCGTAAAACAAGTAAATTAATGTCTCTATTCCCTGATTTATAAGAAAAACCGTAAAACCGATTTGACAGGGATCTCTGGCGTCTCTGTCATACCTAGACTCGCCGAGCTAGGAGAATATTTCGAACTGGTATTTTGTGTGACGTGGATGATTTACTCCACAACATCAGGTGTTTTTCCCCCTAGGACTGCTGTCGTCACGCCTTCAATCGGCTATTTTACTACATTACAAAATAATTTTGTTAGGACTGCTATGATACGACAGGTATTATGAATTGACTGATGTATGTATGTGAAGAAGGGTAGTTCATTAATGTATGTCCAATATTTTGGGTGAGGCGCTCGAAAAGAAGCAGGTATTTAGGAAGCGTGCAAGAATTTACTCAGATTGGCAGGAAAAGCCACCGTTCACCGCAATTTCTGTCAAGTTTCCCATGCGAATATCTGGAATGGCCCCGCTGGGGATCTAATCCGGATCGCAGAAGTAGGAGGTGATTTGTCTGACCACTATAGCACTCTAGAGGTGCGTCAGTGTCGTGGATCCATGTGGCAACAGCCTGGATTCCTCTGCCGTGTACTCGCACTGATCACACTCGATTATGCACTATGGTAGCACGCGATTGCCCTACGAATTATTTTTTGGCTTGCATTAGTCAAAGGTGTTTTCATGACAGCAATCGACTAATCACGGACGTGACGGTGAAATATACGTTCTTGTGTTCAACCTGAACTGGAATGTATCTATGAAACTGGCATACCTCTACCATAGCTAGAAATTGTGGTTTATTGCGGAAAAACCTGACTGTTTGCTGGGTTTTAACGCACTTTCAGCTTACCAGAATATTACTAGCTTGTGTCTGTACGTGAAGCTGTTGCCCTATTTGACTGAGCCAACGAGAATCTCGCTATTGTAAATTTGATGCCTGTTATTGGTCTGCAGACAGCTACGTAGTGTCAGAAGTATATCACCCAATCATAGCCTATGTATTGCAGTTACCTACAGCGTTTTAAAGGGTATGTTGGCACAAAACATTTTCGCGATATACCATCATCTCTAACGATAACCCATGAAAATTGACGGCTGACCCTCCGGGTAATTCACCATTGCAGGCGTTCTTGGTCAAAACCGTACAGTAGAACCAATAGTCTTTGCTATCCAGTGGCGGCTCGTGGGCTGTTGCCAGGTAGGACTGCAGTTGTCAACAGCTGTACAGGATTGATTGTGCGCTAGTTGACTCTACAGCCACTGACACGCTGATGTGCAGGTGCCCCTTACTACTGAGTGGTCACAGCATATCTAGTAGCCGGCAAATATTTCATGGTCGTCTGTCTACGGCGCGTTCATCGAGAGTACAGTTCCGACTATCTGCAGCCCCACCTGGCAAACAACCCGCGAGCCGCCACTGTTATACTATCACGGCCAGCAAATTATGTTTTAAGTGAGTGACACTAATGGCTCTTTATTAGTGACGTACAAAATTCGTGTTGTTTTACAACTACAAGTTAGTCTGCAAACTGTTGTTCGCTCGCTCGACATCTTTCAACGGCCTACAGTGTTGTTGATGTAGCGGCGAAAACTTTAAGCGAATAATTAAGGCGGCCGCCTACCCCACGCTTCAAATACGTTGCAGTGTGTTCGTAAACAGGTTTTTTCTACGAAAATATTCCACATGTGCCGATTGTGCCAACGTACGAAAAGAAAACAAACTTCAGACAAGGTCGTAACCTCATTATTAAAAACACCGTTTCTAAACCTTTCAACATGGCTAAAAACGGCCTTTTGAGACTTCCGTACTTCAAAATGTACTAACCGGATGTATGTGAAACTCAGGTTGCTACCTGCACTGAACTTAGTTGCAGACTTTCCACCAATAAATTAATATGGTCCCCGCTTAATATCCCATAGTTCGGCGGGAAGCTTGCACGCTAGTTCAGAGCTTGGCTCGTTGAAGAGACGAGGCATTTGGTGCGCGCTTCAAGGTCGACCTTACTGCTCCGTCGCTTTTTGAGACTCGCACACGCGGTTAGGCGGCGCCCGTAATAGTTCCACGGTATACTGACCAATCGCACGTAAACTAGTGGAATACATAAACGACATCTCATAAAGACTGGTGAGCAATAAAATCACATAGGAACATTGGAAGTTTCCCCAAAAATAGTTTTGCTCTACTTTATTTCAATGCTTTACGTGCACACCTGCAGCTCTGCTTTTTGGTCAGAGATTGGATGACTCTCCGTCGTCTTCGGGCTTTATCAGAAAAGCAGAGACGTGTGGTGTCGCATTTACTACTCTGCACAAATACACAGTCAGCCATAAAATATTGCTGCAGATGTGCACGCAAGACCTTGATCCAAAGTGGTACAAAATTATTTACGTGAAAACTTCCTGTCCATATCAGTCTATATCCGAACCAGTGGTTACTATCAGTGAAATGTTAATCACTGAAGTTGCAATTATCTATTTCCGACTGATAAGCTTGTATAATTCATTGAAAAACGGTTAAGAGACAGGTGAAATTCACTGAGAATACGTGGAAATCACTTTAATATATAGTCACTCAATCAGCTCGGTTTCTTTTAGTTTGCTCATTTTGACCGAACGTCTGGAATCTCACCGAAGGGGTTCGTTTCTCAGTGATTTAAGTTAAGAGTGCAGATTGTGCTTGAGTATGTGTAGATAAGTGGAGTCCATTCTGTCACCAATCAATAACGAGAATTTCGCCTGCCTCTACTCACTAGCATTTTTCATTTTGTAGATTTAGATACCATCCCAAGTAGGCGTAGATGAACTAGATTTCCTTCGTATACTTAATTCGAGGCTAATACTTGTGTAATGTGCAGGTCTACTTACACACTGGGTTACCCGGTCAACATAGGAATGTAATGTGAATTCAAGGAAAGTTGAGGGTAATAACAGTCATACGAGTACAGAAGCCTGGCGGCAGATGACATCCAAAGATTGCACGTCCAGCTGTGGGTGAAGTGCAGTGGGGAAATCCGCCGACAACAACAACGTGCGGACGAGAACTGCCTTTGTTCCATTTATTTTTACCGTTATTTAGCTAACTCACTTTCTTGGCTTTCTTTTGTCCATTCGGTACAAGTTATGCAATCGGTTGTAAACTAACTCCCTGATTATCTAGAAACTTGAAATTTTAAAACACAGCTCAGAATTGCATTGCAGTGCAATATGAACTCGGTTTTTTGTCTGTCTGTTCGGAGCAAATGTTGCTGGTTAAAATCGGTTGCAAAATTTCACCATTATAAAACGCATAAATTTATTATTTAAATAAAATAATTTAGTGTATCGCGTTTTTAATAACTAAAAATCATAAAACAATTTCTCTTATTAATATTTGTGAAATTTAAAACGATAAACGTGAAGCACATGCAGTAGAAAATTGAAGCATGATTGTTCACCTAACTAACAATTATATTGCATTGCAAATTATGTGAACTGTTGTGTGAGTTATCTTATCGACAGTTACTCTCTACAGTCTTTACTATTATCTGTTTCATGCGCCCCACTTTTTTTTTCTCGTTTTAAATCTTACAAATATTTTATATGAGAAATTCGTTTATATTTTTAGTCAGTATTATTTATATTATTTAAATAATTATAATTAACTGCCTATTGAAACTAAACATTCTGTGTAATTATCTCTGTAACAGTGCTTTTCTACGATTGTAACAAGGTGCTGACGGAAATAGTTTGTGTAGCGTTGTGAAAAAATTAATAAGTTAGATATTTTATAAGTTGCCTAACAGTAAAATTTGTATGATCATTGCCTGGAAACATAACTAACTTTATTAATTTCATTTACAGTGTTTCTCTAATGTAAACAAATTAACCGGCTTTACTCTCATAGTGTACATTGATGTATGTTAATTATTGAAACGTTTTCAATAGAACGTTTTTAAATAGAACTGCCTAACATTTTTGCTAGCAACTTGATCACACACTTCAAATCGAACAGTACAACACAAAGTCTTATAGAAAAAAATTACATCCTTGCCCTCCCTTTCGATATTCCCTTCATTTGTATACACTAGCGTTAGTCACACTGCACAGTCTGTTAGGAACAGATTAACCAGGGCGGTGTAATTGCTACCGGTGCGTTAGACATTGCCGGTAAAAAGTGAGGCGTTATGGGGAAACGTGCTACAACCGTGCAGATCTACCACAAACAGTAATTACGGTCACGGTTGTGGGAAGGGGTCCTAGGATATCCGCCTCATGCGGTCTCACTCTTACATCTCTGCATGGTGTATCATTCTCCTTTCAACACTGCCTTGTAATTGAATGCAAGGCTGGAATAGGCCGCCTCTGCTTCATTATTGCCCCGTTCTCCTTTCCAGCCCACCCGGTGCCTAACATGGCGTCACGCGCATCAGTTTTTTTCCTTTAATTTTTTTTTTGTTATATTTTTTTATTTATCGCACGTGCGGACGAAGCTGTTTAATATTTGGTCGGGTAGGCGCCACCCACAAAGGAGGGACCCACTCCTTGTTGGCTGCCCAAGTGACTGGGGGCTGGACGCCCATTCCCCCTCTCTGAGAGTGTTTTGTACCCTCCTCCCACTAACCCCCTTGATCGAGCCATGCCATCCTCCTAACTTCTCCCTCCCCCTCCACCGATCCTGCCAGACCAGATCGGTGTTGCCACAAACACGCACCTCTGACCGCTGCACACCCATTCCCAGCTCCGGCGATTGTTTGTGTGAACCCTATCACGTTGTCTTCACGGTGCTCGATGTCGGGGGGATATTGTCTCGTGGTCACCGATAACCTTGCCCCGCCGGGGATGCAAATGAAGTTCTTGGCTCACGCTATCGGCCAATCAGCTCCATTGTATCGTCAGTTGTCGAGTGAATGTGTCGACAAGAGATGACACGTATAGATGTTCCCTCCACACCCCTAATTTTTTTCTTCCAGATCTGCTGGTTGTTATCGTTAACCTCGTGACTGATAGCTACAGTAATAGGGCGATAATTCAACTTTATTATTCGCCAAACATTTAGGACCGAAAGGATGGCAGTTATTCTCAGGTGTTTGTGACAAAGATTATGTATTCATTGCATCGTTCACGTGCGTGGTTATTAATTTACGTTTAAACTTCTGTGATAATTTAATGGTTTAGCATTCTGAAGGTCCCGTGTTCGATCTTTGGCTTCGGTGAGGTTAATTATACTACAGGTTGGCAAGATCAATGTTAAAAGTTTGGCACAGGGAAAATTTCTGCCACCTGAGCGCTGGCCAATTACAGAGCTTTCGTGAATTTTTGAAGTTAGTAATTTTGGTTTGGTTTTTTCATTTTAAATTTAAATTAAATGACTTCTCTCTTTAGCAAGCCTAGTTAAATTTAAATTTATTAAGGTCTTGTATTTTATTGGCCCCGATAGCGATTATATTTCCAACTAGTGGTAGAATTTTTCCCCGTGTCTAACTCCCGTAAGAGAAAACATTATCTGATTAACCTGTGGTAGGATTAACCTTAACCTCGGCCAACCTGATTTCGGTTTTCCAGAATCTCACTGGGCGAATGATATGCTGGTTTCTTAAACACGCACGGGAAGATTACTACCTAATTTCCCCCGTGTATGTCTACGAAGTCATTGTACTGTGCGAGGACACATGAAGTGAAATAAATTAATAATAATAAATACATTCAGTACGTTTTTGTTCATTTGTCACTGGGAATTTTTTGCAGTATATGTGACATTACTATGGACCTGAAAATTTCGCGTTTTGTTTAGAGCACAGGCTAGAATTCTAACAAGTGTAAGTTAGTGTCTTTTTCTCAACTGGTCCTTGACTCATTTGACACACCCTGAAAGGCTGTGAGCCAATAATGAAGCAGCAATTAAATGCAGACCCAATCATGTGGAGTCACTGAAATAGCGAACAGCTAATTAGCAGTTGCTGTCTGCTTAAGTTCACGGATATTCTTGCAGGCTAGCCTATTGGTTAGTGAACCCGCGAATTTTTCCGGTCTCTGGACATTATGTACATCTTCTGAGCTTATTTCATCGTAATATTTCTGAGACACAATCTCCGTGGTGCGAATTATGTGTCTGACTTTAGAATTTGTTTTGTAACTATAACCCTAATTTCGTGAGGTAGTTTATTTAAATCTTTATCCTTGTTTTAGCCATGTTTTCGAGGTAAGTAAGTTGCTGGGATTAACTAGGTTTGTTCAGATGCGTAACAAGGTTCGTTCGGTCACTCATAACTTAAGGCCTGTAAGCAATCCAGGATCTCGTGACTTAGAATAAACTAAGCTTGGCGAATCCATAGAGCCATAGAACCACGCTCGACGAGGAGTACATTGTCTCTATTCGCAACGCGTTAAGGGTGTTCAAGTGCGTTTAAGTCATAATTTTATATTTATATGAAATAGTGTTAGTTTTGTATAGGATACTTGTGAGTGTAATTTCCTCTTGCGATACAATTTCAGCTGGCGTAGTTTCCTCATAACGGTGCGTCAAAGTCAACATTTGTATGTTCTGGTTCTGTTGCTATGCAAATAGCGAAAACCAATTGACTTACGTACCTGAAATAATTAACAGTGAAATAACATACTATGTGCTACGTAATAAAATATTTGACAAAATTCTAACTGTTTTGTATTTTTAAAAAATGCTGAATTTGCAACTTTTTCCTGTAATTTTGCGATTTTTTTTTAAATTCACACTATTATGCTGTTTTTTTTTTTTTTGTTTTGTTTTATTGCATAGCTCATGGGATGTAAGTTCACAGAAAATTATTTTGATTAAGTAGGTAGATTGCTTTTCACTATTTACATGGCAGTGTAACAAGCAAATTTTGACTTTGACACCCAATATGAGAAAACTATGAGAGCTGAAATTGTTTCGCAAGAGTAAAACGTACTCACAATTATCATCTACAAAACTAACAGTATTCATAGATATATACAATTATGATTTTATCGCACTTGAACAGGCTTAAACAAGCGTGCGAGGATTTCGTAGTGCTGTATCTCTTTCGGGACTAATCGGTGACCTAAAGTTTTATTTTTGGATGGTATGTAATAAACGTCAACGCATGCTTCTCGTTTTCCGTTTTACGAATTCATGTGCCATTTTCATATAGTTACAGCTGTTAAAAAATGAAGGCGTCTTAAGCCATTTCTAGGGACCCCAAAATCATGTTTTCTTACAAGCGTGCTGAGTTGTTAAAATAATAGAAGTGTAGTTTCGAGCGTGTGTGTAATATTCGTAGGTAACCGCAATAGGAATAAGTTAAATGGTTTCGCGTAAAAAAGAATACGCGCGTGACACACTGCGACACCGTCCATGCGCCAGGCACTGTAAATATAACTACTGCGTTTAGTGGCCACATCATGTCTTCCGGGACTGATTGGTTGAAGGGTCTGGAGGTCAACTGTGTATGCTTGCGGTTGTAAGGTGCGTCGGCAGAGGACGTAGAAGGTGAGCGCGCGTCATTTATCTGTCGCTGTGACGGGTGTGGGGTGTCTCCGTCACACTAGTCGCAGTGGTCGACCACGAGGTTGTTCGAGGTCTTCCTGGAGAAACTGTTAGTTACTTCTGTCGATGATTTCATCTCTAGTGTCCGCGTGGTTGTTGATGGAGGGTGGGTGTGTTGATTGGCATGCCAAGGGCGAGTCATAGATCCCTGCTTACGGCTGATCGGATTGGCCTTTAGCTCGTGCCAGCATACCGGCTTTTCTAAGACGTGCGGGGATCAGGGTTGCATTCTAGGAGAGTTGTCAGTTGATCGTAAGGTATAGTCTATACCACGGATAAGTGCACTTTCCCGCGACTACTGTGTTGGCAGTGTTTTCTTTGGTCTGCTGGAAATCGTCGTATGGTTACATAATATGTTAGGCTCCTAATATAACTTCATCTTTACTCGCTCGTATATTGTTTAATAATTCATTATTATGTTTGTGAAATGACAGCTACAGTTACAGACTATAACTAGAACCACGATGGGACCGCGGTTGACGCAGTGGCTAAAACATTTGCCTCCCACCAAGACGATTCGGGATCGATTCGGACGATGCCGCTTGTCAGCGGGTTTTCTAGGGGATCGCTCGTCCCCCTTTTCTTCTCATTCAGGCGCTTGTCCGTTAGGGCCTCGTTTCATGTCATTCTCCACGACATGCAGATGCCTACGGGCACCCATTTGTAAGACTGCATACATGCAGGGTACGATTTTGTCGCGAAATTATTTTGTGCAATTTTGTTTCGGTGCCTTGCGCGCACATCGGCAGCTCTACTTCATGGTTATTGGCAGCGTATCTTTGTTCAGACACGTCTCTCATTTGACTGCATCGATTCAGAATAAGACTATTATGACACCGTACGTCTGAGATTTGTCAATAGAATTTCAAGACTATATTGAGAGTTAAAACATCCAATCACTAAACGTGAAAAACAGCTGTAGATGTTTACGTAAGACATCGAAAGCGAATAGTGCAAAAAATTTTCGCTTAAATGTATGGCTCGGACTGTATGTTAAGTGAATTTTATGTCTCTTCAACAGCGAGATCATTCGAGACAGTGAGACACAAATCGACGCATTTGCAGGAACTTGGAGTTGAATCGTCCATGGCATTTGTTTAGATTTCCTTTGAGGGATCGTGGGAAACCGGGGGATAACGAAGTCAGGATGGCTGTGGCCAAGAGTCGACCCCGTGTCCTCCCGTATATAAGTCCAACGAGTTACCGTTGTGACACCTGAATCAGTTGACCTTGCTGCGCTCACTGAAACAAATTATTTGTAAATTTAGCACATGTATAGGAGTGATAAAAAAGTAGGTGTGGTAAAATAGTTTCCAATACATAAATTGTAGCGTCCCTATGTTTTTTTTTAGGAAGAAGTGAGAAAGAGAGAGAGAGTGAGAGAGAGTGAGAGATATTTTGGTCAGCGCTTACGACGGCCGCCTACCCCACGCTTCAAATGCGTTGCAGTGTGTTCGTAAACAAGTTTTTTCTATGAAAATATTCCAGGTGTGCCCATTGTGCCAACGTACGAAAGGAAAACAAACATAAGACAAGGTCGGAAACTCATTGTTACGACTCCACGGTCATTAAAAACACTGTTTGTAAGCCCTCCAACATGGCTAAAAACGGCCTTTTCAGACTCCATACTTAAAAATGTACTAACCAAATGTATGTGAAACAAGATTGTGACCTGCACTGAACTTAGTTGCAGACTTTCCAACAATTAAATTATATGATCACCGCTTAGTGTCCCATGGTAAAAACCGTTCGGCGGGAAGCTTGCACGCTAGTTCAGCGCTTGGCTCGTTGAGACGACGCGGCATTTGGTGCGCGCTCCAAGGTCGACCTTACTGCTCCGTCGCTTTTGAGCCTCTCACGCGCGGGTAAGCGGCGCCCTTACTTAACATCGAGGTCTTTGACGTTTAGGAAGAAGCGAACTGTCCACCGACGTTTTTATACTTGTATATACTGACAATGCTGATCTTCTGCTCTATTAACAAGATTAAGTATTGTAAGTGTCCTATACTATGTATTAGTTAAAATAACTACTTCCAACATTATTTCGGGAGTATTTTTACAGTGACGTGAACGTACAGTCCGTAAGACACGTATAGGGACGGGAATTTTTGGTGAAAAGATTTTTGCCCCACTTTGTTTCAGTGCCTCACGTGCACACCTGCAGTTCAACTTCAAGGTTATTGACAAAGTGTTTTTGTGCAGAGACGTTATTCATTAGACTGTGCCAGTCAGTACATGGATAATTGCCACACAACACGTCTGTGATTTGCGGGTTTAACCTCCACACGCTGGGTGTTCGGCATCCAATCACTGACCACAAAGCCGAAATGCATGTGCGCACGTAAGGCACTGAAACAAAGTGCTGCAAAAATATTTTCGCGAAATTTCCTATCTTTAGACATGTATTAGGATTCAGAAATTCGCATTTATGAAGGCCTATGAATAGAGGATATGATTAATCGTGAGGAATCTTGACTCCTTGCTAGGTTTCAACGTACGTCCAGCATGTTAAAAATGTTTTCTCCGGCTACAGGAAGTCGTTTCTACTGGAATCCACTGTCCCATTCGACCGATCCAATGAGAAAGCTGCTAATGCACCAGTAAGTGTCTGTGATTGACGGAAGTAAACTTAAAAGGCGTGTCAGGAACAGTTAAACTAATTTTGTGTGATAAATCAAGTTACGTTTTGATGGGTATGTTGGCAAAACGATATTTCAGTTCTCATTGAAAAATCGTTCTGAAATATCGTGTAGCAATGTGGGCCTCACCAAGATTACCAAAACAGTGAGTGATGATATATATGTTAACTATAGTGGATACTGAGCTCCACCAAATATAACTTGCATATCGATATCCATGCTTTGGCATAAGGCACCGAGGTAAGGCCATCGTCTTTAAATAAATTTTACCGATCCGATCCATTAACATGCATCTTTAGGCGTATTTTGGCGGTTGAATTGGCAGAATATTTCAGGACCGCAGAGCGTTTTCGCGACTCTGGTATCAGTAGTTTTCGCAAAACCATTGCAGACATTTTGCCGCCGCTCACAGTTTTGGTTACCTAAGTAGTGAGGTAGGTTACAAGGTTCGTTTGCAGGGACGGGATGTTGTGAGGTAATTTAGTTCGCTTATAGCCTACATAGGCAGGCCAGGATTTGATTTAGGGTGTAAATGTTAATTAGTTCACACTGTGGCACGCTATTACTCATATAAGCATATGAAAAATGAATTTTTACTTTAAACATATTTCTTGTAGCATATATATATATATATATATATATATATATATATATATATATATATATATATATATATATATATATATATATATATATATATATATATATATATATATAAATATTGCTCACATGTATATATGAAAATTCTAGTTCTATCTGCGACTAAAGTAAAGCAAAATAAAAATTGTAATACCCGCTCGACTTGACGAACTTAGGTAATAAAATGTTCATTTCCGAGCTTTATGTGAACGTAAATGTTCCCGTTGCAGACACTTGTAACTAGTCAATTACCGATTGAACCTCGGAAATACGCCGTTTGTTTCTCGGCGCGCACTGTGGTGGGCTACTGACGGCGGCGTCTCCAGGAAGACGCGAGCGGTCAGAGGAGACTCTCTCTGACATTTGGCGTGGTCACGACGTTGCCTCTCCCTTGTGACGAGACGCCACCGCCAGTCGCTGTTATTCAACGTGCCCTGTGTCAGACATGTCGCCCGCGGTCACACAGGCTTGTGCTGTTCTCCAGCCACGCCGGCCGCTTCTGTTTTATGGCGCTTTGTTCCATGCCGTGCCATCTTGGCATTCACCCGGGGACGTTCTCCCTGATGTCGTTCCCAGGTCTGTGCGCCGCCCGTCTACACCGTCAACTTGATGTTTCCCATACTCGGGAAGAAACAATATTGTGCCCCTAGCTGCATATGTGACCTTATTCACTTAGTATTTACGGAATATAGAAGCTTAAGGGCCTTCAAGTACGGTAAAGTCATTATTTTATATTTTTACGAAATAGTGCCAGTTTTGTAGACGATACTTGTGATGGAAGTTTTCTCTTACGAAACAAATTTAGGTGGTATAGTTCTCTCATAAAGGTGCTTCAAAGTCAAAATTTTCATGTTCTGCTGCTGTGGAAATAGTGAAAACCAATTGGCTTGTGTAAGTGAAATAATTCACAGTGAAATAACATGGACTACGTAATAAAACATGAAAAAATATCCCTTTAACAATTTTTGTAACTTATTTTTAAAAATGTCTGTATTTGCAATGTTCTGTTCTTTTTTTTTTCTATTTTTTTTTTTTTGCAATTAAAAATGTTACATTGTGGGCTTTTAAATATTTTATTGCATAGCTGATGGGATGTAATTTCACAGTGTATTATTCAAGTCAAGTGAGTAGAGCCACTGATTTTTGGAGAAACGAATTTTGCCCCACTTAGTTGCAATATTTAATGTGCACATCTGATTCATAGATAATGGCAGGGTATCTCTGTGTAGATGTGTCACTTCTTTGACTGCCAATCAGAACAAGGTTACTGTGATTATCTGGCAGAAACCCACGACGTTGAAGCTTAAAATAATTTGATCACTGACCATAATATGCATGTAAGAACGCCTTCACACCTTAGTTAATCTAAACTAGTAACCGTTGGGTGGTCACGAGTAATTTTTTCTGCGGGTGATTACATAAATAGTACAAGCAATAGTAGTCGAGTATTACCAACTGTAATTAAACGATACACGTGATTATGCCAAATGCCTTATGTATGCCTAAAACACGAGAAAAATATTTTAGGGAAAATTAATCAATGTTTTACTGTATCAAAATCGCGTGGTATATAATGTTTTTGTGGAAATTTAGTATTCTCAAATAGCTGGTAAAATAATTCCAATATTTCGAAGTTACGTGACCAGTTTGGTTTGAGTGTAGGTATGAAATGTAGAACGTGCATGTTATCAAGAATGTAAGTATTTTTGTGTGTTCGGTTCCACCGTGAATTGCTCAAAATGCTGTTTTTCAACATTCATTGTATTCCACATGTGTTTCGCAAAAAAAAAATATCATGACAAATGCTTCGCTGGGATACTTTGACTTTGACTTTTATAAACGTATGGCATGCTCATTATGATTTTATTGCTGTCAAGGTTGCTACAGTTCCAACTAGGCTGGCTGCGCAGCGCACGATAAAAGTACATAAAGACTCTAATGACACTTCATTTTGGGTTTTCCTCTCCTTCAAAGAGCAAATGATTGGATAAAGAAACTGTTGCGGTCTCTTCGAATCCTTGAGGTTTTCCCCTTCCTGAGTCCATTGTAAGAAATGCCATCTTTAATGATCGACTGAGCTGTATAAGAAAGTTATATTCTAGTTCTTCTCGTTCGTTCAAGCGAAAGAAAAGTCAGCGTAATTCACATTTGTTAGTTAGTTTACTGCATAAAAGTTTCCCACTTCGAGTCGAAATGAGCAATGCCACCTTGAAGTTCAATTACGTCTGATATTTACTTGTATAAGACCTCGTGTAAATGAACATATTATCGGCGACTATATTTTACATTAATATTTATGATTTGTCGTATTCTTTATTATTATTTTTTTTTAAATTAAGAGACATAATATATATTACTAACCACATATCGCTGATATTAAAATAACTGGAAATAATTCTATTGCACATGTTATTTAATTTGTGGGTAGCACCATTTCAAATGTGAAACTTTCTCAGCATAAACACTTATAGATATACGCCTAGGGAAGAACATTTTGCTATGGTACGTTATATATTGCTGTAACCTGCTCACGGTAAATGAAATAGACCGTGTCAGGTCTTTCAGGCGCATGTAGGCAACCCGCATTAACCCCATATAAATCAAGGCTAATATTACGTTCGCTATAGCAATAAGAGTATTATACATATCAACAATATCTTCACGTTTTATAATAAACAGAGTCGTTCTTATTTTCGCTGCGTTTGCCGAAGTCGAGTACAAAGAATGGTTGCTACAAATTTTACGAAACGTTTTTTTAGTATCATATTGCTAATGTAACCGTTTGTTATGCTTCATTTTGCAGAACGCAGCTCTATTAGTAACGGCTGTAAAGCGCGAAGGTAACGTTGATATGTGTAATACCTTTATTGCTATAGAGAACGTAAAATTAGCCTTCATTTATATTGAGTTAATGCGGGTTGCATACATGCGCCAGAACGACCTTAAAGGCGTTCAAGAAGGGAAAAACAAAATTTTATATTTGTATGAAACTTTTTTGGGAGTTTTGTAGACGTTAAGTGGAAGTACATTTTCCTCTTACAAAAAAAAATATCTCGGCCATAATGTTTTCCCATAATGGCAATTCAAAGTCAAAATTTACATGTGTTTACCACATACACCCCCTGAAAACCAATGAGCATAATGGAAGGAAATAACTCGCTGTGAAAGTACATGTCACGGGCTAGGGCTTGAAACAAATTAAAACCCAATACAAAACAAATTATAGGCTAATTAAAAATACATTTATGAAATTTGGAATTTTTTTGCTACTGCTAGCAATTTTTTTAATACAAAATATATTTTGTATTGGGTTTTGTATGTTTAAAACCCTAGTCTGTGACATGCCTTTTCACCGGGAATTTGTTCGTTCCATTATGTTGATTGGTTTTTGGGAATATGTGAAGTAAGAACATGCAAATTTTGACTTTGAAATGCCGTTACGGGAAAACTCGCTGAGCTATTTTTTTTTTGTAAGTGGAAAACGTACTTCAAGTATCCTCCACAAAACTAACACTATTTCACACAAATATAAAATTATTATTTTCTCCCTCTTGAACGCCCGTTAACATCCATATTTAGATATTTTCCTCAGCTAAATGGCATATTTCCGACGCATACAAGTAGACATAAACGTCTATATCCATGTTCTTTACTTCACGATGTTTATAATTACACACTCGGTAAAAAAATTATAATTTTCTCAAGGTAAGATTATGCAAGATGGCCACAGACCTGTAAAATCTGGAATTGTCAGAGAAATTTGGCTACTTGGAAATGTCGGGGAGATTTCAGGAAACTTTGGACCCTTATGTGAAATTTCAGGTAGTTTCCTCGCCTGGCTTATTTTAATCTTAGCCGCAGGATGAAAAATAATTACGTTTTTAAGGATATAATTGTTTTTAATTTTTTTTAAAAAATACGTTATATAGAGTGGACATGCGTAATTTTCAGTTGCATTGCTATTTTCGCAAAATTTTTGACAAGTTCACTGGTCGGGCAACACTTACGTGAAAAACGACTTTAAATATTTGCCTTTATTGGAAACTATGGTTATTTATACTGCTGGTTGCTTTAAGGTTGTGTTTCAGTGTCTGTATGTATCGTGTTACATTTGTGATATTATCAAGTGCCATAAACGAGATTACTGCATGATAACGATTCATTTTGCAGATTTGGGAGTTTGCACTTCCGTTTCAAACAAGATAAAAGTTATTCCGGAAACTTTTTTTTATAACTATAATGCTAACTTACACACGCCCGGGCTTTGCCACCGTATGCGCATTTTCAAGAATACTTGGTGTGCCTGATATATTCCCCAGCCGAAAAATTTTCTTACAAAAGCAGAGCATTGAATTTGTTTATTTTGGACTTGCAACACATCAAGGCTCGTAATTGAGCGCAGCAAAACTGAGTTTTATAGTAAATAATCAGCACTAAAATGCGACTTGATTTATGTTACGTGGGAAGATTCCTTCTGCCTAACGATATAAGTTTATTAAAATTTATAATATGTGATCATATTGATGTGGGAAGTTTCCTAATACATAGAATCAATAATTTTTGTGAAAAGAATTTTGCGTTAACGTGTTTCATTGCCGTATATGTGCTGTTATGCTTTGTGGATGTTTGTAATTCTGAGCGTCTTGGGGGAGGGTAGGGGGAGGTTTATACCCGCAAATCACAGACGCGTGGTGTCGCCATAACCTTATTGATTGGCGCAATCTAATTAATGAAGCCTCCGCACAAATATACTCTGCCAGTAACCATGAAGCATAGCTGCTTATGTTTACGTAAGACAATGAAACAAGTTAAGGCAAAATTCGTTTTATCAAAAAATCATTGGCTTTGCTAATATATTCCAAGCGTGCAATCCTGCAAGGTGGATTCACAATGCCCAGGCGAGGCTTACACAGCAGCTCTGACACAACAGTTCTTTAAGCAACACAACCACTATGTTTCTAGTAGCGGTCACAATACTCCGACATGCCGCTCGTTGTGGCTTGGCCATCGACAGTACCAACAATAAATTAGGTGCCACCATAGGAGTAGCCTCGGGAGGGAGGTGGCACAGGAAGAGGGACACGTGCCCTCCCCCTCCCCATCTTCAAAATTGTTTTTTAAAAAATTATAATGATAATGCCTGCGAAATAATTACTTTTTATATTATTTTTACAGAAGGTTAATTAAATTTCTAGCCAATATTTGTATTTAATTATTACCGTAGTTACATATTTTCAGCAAGTTCTTGTTAATTTACGCTTTCTATTTGTGGTTTTACTAAAAATACTGGATAGTGTGCCCTCCCCCCCCCCCCCCAAAAAAAAATAGTCTCGCTACGCCTATGGGGGCCACCATATTTTATTAAATGTATTATTTCAATCTGCTCGCTATATAGCCGTACTTTATTAGTCAACAGCTCTTCGCAGATATTGTCTAATTTACCGACAGACATAATGGCATAGTACAACGTTTTGGAGTAGAGAACAGCTGGAAAAACTATAACAAAACATTTTTTCATACAAGTAAAATTTGCTAAGTATTTTCAGTTGCAAGTTAATTTCGTTTTGTAAGGGTGCATTTGCTTTCCCTACAAGGCTCTGACATGGTGAATGTTAGACATAGAATCTACTTTCGTAGGGCTGTCGGGACAGTAATTTTGTCGGACTTAATGCTTGCTTTTTATTGGTTGTTGCTCAAATTTTGCTGTGTCGGGCTCGTCGGGGCATTGTGAATCCACGTTTACAGTTTCGACGACACGTGTTCGTTGTAAGAGCGGTAAGGCAATTAGAAAAATATTGTCTATTAGTAAAACAGGCTCCATGCAGTTTTCATTGCGATGCAGCTGAGCAAATCAGCCTCAGTTTTTTGTGCTCGCAGTCTCGTCTACCGTGTCGGCTTGGATACGGCACTGAACGCTTCGATTCTCTTCGAAGTCGCGGCCTTTTTCTTGGCCACTATGACCAACTTTTCTCGAGTTCACGTCCTTAAACAATTCCCCTCCCCCCTCTTTCCCCCCCCCTAGAGGTATTTACTGAATAATTTGCTCTTGAATGTTTTTTTGAAGTGTTTCACGCCGTTTGCCAGGAGCAAGCCCAAATTTGTTTAAGTAAAGCGTCAGGAATACGAATATATGTTTTGGCTAATGTTTCGAAAACTATATTTTCGCTGATAATAGATAATTGGGAACTTGAATTCGAAATCATGCTAACTCCAAAATGTGTGAAATAGTAATAAAAAGTAATATTTTTTCATGTGCATTTATATTTATCTTAAATATGTTAATAATTAAAATACAATGATTTTACTCCGGTTACTATCATATTTCAGATAGAAACCAATGCGTACAGTAAGGAAATTATCATTTATCGCTAATTCTTAAATTTTGGAGTTAGCATGGTTTGGAATTGAGGTCCCCAGTCGAAAGATGCCTAGTTGTGTCGTATTATTAGAAGAATTCGAGTTTTTTTTTAATTCGCTATATATAACCCGGTAACGTTATTAGCTAACCTTAGAATTAATTATGTATTATATCTCAAATTCTGTTAGAATTGTAACTTACGTTTGTATTAAAGTTCATTTAATGAAGTATTGTATGCTGTATTTTACGCGCACTGCAAATCTGAAAGTTTAATTGTGTAATTTTAATTAATATTCTACTGCGAATCTGTCATACTTTCACAGTTGGATTAAATAGTGTTAGTTCCCACGCACCACTCGCCGGAAACGGCCGACGGATGTATTCAAACTGACGCGTGGACAAGAAGACAGCATAGGAATGAGGTTTTGTGCACAGGAGACCGTATTAAAACAAGTATTAAAACTCGTCAGAATGACGATACCCTCGTGTTGTCCTTTGAGTCCCAGGCGTGTATGTATTTGTAGTCGTAAACGTCACGTAGCCTCACCTTCCAGCCGTCACTAGCTCGCCTGGATGGTCTTGGGTCGAGACCCACGACGTGCCGCCCGTCGTTAGACGAGTACACTCAGCATCAGCCTCCGGCATCATGCCAACTGTGAGGTCTGTGGCCATAGGTTCAGCTATCATCAACCTAGTAGCCCCCTTCCAGTCTATCTTAAAGATGGTAACATTGTATTAAATCTCAACTGTCAATCACGTAGAGTGTTTTGCTTTTTAATGTACTTTGCTTCAAGTAAAAATTATAATTGTTGAAAAAATACGAGACTCTTAGATATTATTTTTAAACAGCTGTTCTTGCTCAATGTTTGATATGCTCATGGTAAAATACGTTGTTACGAACGAACAGATAACGAACCCGCACCGTTGATTTTCTTTCCTGGTCGCCGTTTTGGTCTCTACCTTCAGAACTATTTGCGATGATACCTTGATGCAAGAAGTAGTTTTAGAAGGTAAGCCTGAACAGTTTCCAATGCTAATATTTAAACATAGAGTAAATCCACAGTTATTATGAAAAAAAAAAGTTTTTTACTGAACATGAACTTTTACTCTTAAGGCCATGCAATCTAGTGTCTAAATTTTTAGCGATATTAATTTTTACGCCTAAACGAGAGGAGATATCAAAAATGTATTCGGACGGGAGCATGGCCTTAACATTAACCTCTTTACAGTTACAATACAAAATGCCTACCTCCTAACTGTAGCCACCCAAATCCCATAACTAGAGATGATGGTATATCGCGAAAATGTTTTGCACCAACATAGCCTTGAAACCACTGACACACCGTAGCTGTCTGCAGACCAATAACAGGCATCAAATATTACAATAGCAGGATTCTTATTGGCTTAGTCAAATTGGGGCAACAGCTCCACGTACAAGCGAAAGCCAGTCATCTTTTC
This sequence comes from Medauroidea extradentata, assembly GCA_003012365.1. Classification (NCBI taxonomy): domain Eukaryota; kingdom Metazoa; phylum Arthropoda; class Insecta; order Phasmatodea; family Phasmatidae; genus Medauroidea; species Medauroidea extradentata. The sequence goes on along the minus strand of PNEQ01085433.1, from coordinate 35,526 downwards.
ATAAGCTGAGCGTATGTTGAAGTCTAGCAAATAGTCAAGTTTTCCCGCGATTAACCATCATCTCTACCCATAACTTGTGTGTACAACAGCCAATAGGCAGAGGCACGCGTATTCATCTGGTAGCAGCTTAGACTTCTCAGTCCTATACACGCACCAGCCATAGTCGAGTGTTCATTGGCTGCTTAGCGTACAAGTGGGTACCACGTGAGTTCACAACTATTTACTTCCTTATTCCTAGGGACCCCAGTTTTTCGCGAAAAGAATTTTGCCCCATTTTGTTTCAGTGTCTTACGTATATATACATCTGTAGCGAGGATGGTATATCGCGAAAATGTTTCGTGCCGGGATAGCGTTGAAAACTCTGTAGTTGTTAGTGTATGATTGGTTTATTTACACCTGACAACGTAGCTGTCTGCAGACCAATAACAGGCATCAAATGTTACAATAGCCGGATTCTTATTGTCTCAGTCAAATAGTGTAACAACTCAACGTATAAGTGAAGGTCAGTTATCTTTCGATAAGCGGAATGTACGTTGGAACCCAGCAGACCGTCAAGTTTGCCCTCGATAAATCATCTCTACACATCTGCAGTCCTGCTTCATGTTTCTTGGCAGCGTGTCTATGTGAAGAGCCATATATAATTTAACTCAGCCAATTACAATAACGTTCCTACAATTCCACGCGTCTGTGATTTGCCGGTAGAATCCCAAGGCTCGTGAGAGTTGAATCATCCAATCACTAGGGACAGGAAAATTTCGCGAATCCAATAACCTGCAGCCTAGAATACATTGTGCTATACATACTCAAGCCTCGTCAATTAGTTCATTGTCTGCTGTTCTACTGAGTAGCAGCTAGTTGACAAATGGTTGGGGCTTGAGTATGCATAGGTATAGAAACACTGGAAAATCGCGAAAAATTTTAACATAGTCTCCAATAAACTATGGTACCTTAGTCGTGACACATGTGAACAGTTTTCTAGCAAATCACACACGTTCTGTGTTAAAACTGTACATTTATGATTGGGTCTGTCGAAGAGGGACACAGTGCTTCATATAAACGGTAGCCAATATAGGTGCAAAACCCTCAGTGTTATACATAGCATGTTGGAGCCTAGCAAACAATCAACTTTTCCCGCTATTTACCAGTGTGTCTATGCATAGGATAGTTGATTATAACATGAAGGTAATTTAATTCACGAAATTTTCATGTCTGTAACAATCACTGACCACGAAGTAAAACTGCAGATGTGCACGTAAGGCAACGAAACAAAGTGGTGCAAAATTCTTTTCGCGATAAACAGGGGTTCCTACTTATTCCTTACTGGTTTGCAGTCGTAAAATGTGTATTAAAACTACTGCTTTGCGATCACAGTAATGACAGTGAAGTATACGCTGTTGACTTTCAACCTGGTCTATAGAATCAATATACAAAATATTCGCGCCTCTACTAATAGGTAAGCTTAGAACACTACGCTAACACAGAGCGAGCACGTCCTGACACGACGGTACTGCGGTTGGTATTTGCGTATACATGCTATCGACTTAGTTGTATTCTTTATATCTTTACGGACAAAAGCATGTAGGCCTATTAACCGCAGGCACGCGGATCTGACGCGCGGACAGTATAATCAACACAAGTTGCAGTATTGGCTTGCTACTTCTGGAAGATAAGTCTCGCTAGTTTGAACCCTATAAGTAGAGACACTGGTAAATCGCGGGAAAAGTTGATTGTTTGCTAGGCTCCAACATACTATGTATAACACTGAAGGTTTTGCACCTATATTGGCTATTGTTTATATGAAGCACCGTGTCCCTCTTCAACAGACCCAATTAGAACTGAACAATTGTAACACAGAACGTGTATGATTTGCCAGAAAACTGTTTGCACGTGTCACGATTGAGATACTATAGTTTATTGGAGACTATGTTAAATATTTTCGCGATTTTCCAGTGTCTCTACCTATAAGCTTTTACATGGTCGAGGATGCTTACATTTGTTCGTTGAGGGTCGTGTGAGAACTGACAAGAAGCACTGTTGTCAGTGGCCGGTTGAGATATTGGCTGTCGGATCAGATTATTGATAAGGCTACTTACTGATTATGAATATCTATCGTTTATCGCACATTGTATAAACTTCCCGAAAATTAGTTCAAGTCATTTTAATTTGATGTAGCAGATAGATATTTATCTGCGAAATATTAAGTAGTGCTACCATTTTAAGTGAATTGTGGAAGTAATGGTTTCTACGTAAATCACACGGGTTTGCGGGAAGAATAAAGATTTAGCATTAAGGCCATGATCTTTAATTTATTTTAATCAATTGCAAATAACTCGAATATTTTTGAACCAAATGCTTTGAAAAAATTTGAGACTGTGTACAATCATACGATACACAATTTTGCCAGAGCGTTTTTTAATATAATGTACCCTTTGTATTTTGACAACAAAATGTATGATATTTCAGTGGCAAGAATATAAGAATTCGTTTGGTGTATCGCAACTGGAAAATTCAGATAGAAACGATGATGTATAAGTATTAAAACTGTAAGAATGAATTTTTGATATTGATATATATATATGTGTATATATATGTATATATATGTATATATATATATATATATATATATATATATATATTTATATTAGTTTGCGTTAAAAATCTAAACATCTGCAAAACTAAAGAGCTAGGCCTTAAGGCGGCTGCCTACCACGCGTTTAAAATGCGTTGTAGTGAGTTCGCAGACAAGTTCTTTTTACTTAACTATTCCACATGTGACCATGTTCCAACATACGAAAAGAAAACACATTTCGGACAAAGTCGGAATGTTATTGTTACGACGCCACGCTCGTAAAATATCTGTTTCGAAGCCCTCCAAAAAAAAAAAAAAAAAAAAAACCTTTTCAGACTGCTATACTTAAAATATATACTTACCGGATATATGTGATACTCAGATTGAGTCATGCACTGCATTTTGGTACAGACTTTCCACCAGTAAAATAATATGGTCACCGTTTAAAGTCGCATATTAAAAATGTATCGGCGAAGACCTTGCAAGCTAGTTCAGTGCTTAGGTTGTAGTGGCGATACGGTGTTTGATACGCCCTTCAATGTCGCTCTTACTGCTCCGTCACAGACTAAATAGTAATACATAGAGACATGAACTTTTCGCGAAAAGAATTTTGCCCCACTTTGTTCCAGTGCCTTATGTGCACGTCTGCAGTTCTGCTTCACATATATTGGCAGCGTGCCTTTGAACTGTGACGTTTCTCATTTGACTATACCAATCACAATAAGTTTACTGTAACACCACACGTCTGTGATTTGCGTGTAAAACCCCACGACACACGAATGTCAAAACATCCCATCTCTGACCGTGAAGCAAGTCTGCAGACGTGCACACAAGTCACTGACACAAAGTGAGGCAAATTTCTTTTCGCGAAAAGTTCATGTCTCTAGACTAATACAGACGTGAAATGGCGTGGCGGCTCGTTTGATACGGGCGAACTTGGCCGCTTATTGGCTGCCCGAGGTTGCTGATATCAGCCCCGTGTATGTTTGGCTCCTGCATGTTACGGCAGGTTTCCTATTGGCCTGGCTGCCGGGTAGCAGGGTAGCCGCCTTACGCTGATTGGCGGTAGGTGTCTCCGCCATCTTCCTGGCCAGGGAAGCCATTTTGCTGGCGTGTGTGGCTGAGTTCGCTGTCCTACCTGCTGTTTCACTTCTGTATGCCTAAATATTCTGTGGCTCCGTCGTGGCGTGGGTAGGGGGAAGATACTTGCGCCTTTCTAGAGCGCATTGTGACTAGAGACAAAATAAATTTGCAGTAATATTTCGTGACAGGCATTACTCCACACAATCTGTAATTTGGTTGCTAGCCAGTTTTAATATGATGTCATTGACATATTTGACTGCTTTACGTGCGAGTGGTCACTACCGTCAACTTTTAATGATAGGCCCGAAGTGTTTCCCGCTACAATCCACGACATTGTAGGCCAGTGGAAGACATCGAGCGAGCAAACTGCCGAATTCGTAGGTTCCTAGTAATGATTGAGTATTGTAATCTTGTTATTTCAGCTATGGAAAAATAAGATTAGCGTGTTATCATTATGTAGTGTAAGTGAAGCAAGGGCCATAACTGCAAATAAAATAATAACAGTAATTTTAGAGTTTGTCAATGTTTACATTCAAATGGGGCTACCTATTTCGACAAGCGTCCCGTATAGACCCTATGTTCAGATGAACTATTGTGATCACAATGACCAGTTCTGTCACATCTCAGAATATTGCTCTTTCCTTCCAGGACATCTGTATAGTTGGAAGGTTGGTGTTCGAAACGGCTTAGTTTTCTGCAAACTAGACAGTCAGTATTACAGTAGTGGAGTTGCCACTGACGTAGCCAAACGGCATCGCGGTTTCATAGAAGCGGGCGGGCAATAGCGGCACTTATTTGCCGCTGTAAAAGTTGATTGTTTTCTAGACTTCAATATAACATGTGCATGTCGTATGTTCTTCTCTCGTTATTGACGTGTCCACGTCTGACTGGGCCAATAATAACTCTGGTGCCTCACTACTGAATATTTTTGGTTCGTCTTTAAGGTTGGTAGAGTGCGGTTAATATCAAAAATTTATATTTTTTTTACGAAATGTCATTATTTTTGTAGACGATATTTGTAAGGACAGTTTCCTCTTACGAAACAATTGTAGCTCTGGTAGTTTTCTCATAACGGTGCGTCAACGTTATAGCGTGCATGAAAATAGTGAAAACCCGTCGAATTACTTCAACGAAATAATTCACAGTAAAATAACGTGCCATGAGCTACGTAAATAATATAAGAAAAACTCACAGTTAACAACTTTTGTGTTTAAAAAAAAATTGATGAATTTGTATTTTTTCCCTGTACTTTTGCGCGGTTGGCGCAGTGGCTAGAGCACTCGCTTCCCACCATGGCGATCCGGGTTCGATCCCCGACAGGGTCAGTCCCAGGATTTTCGCATGTTGGAATCGTGCCGGATGATGGCGTTGGTCGGCCGGTTTTCTCGGGGATATCCGCCCTCTCCATTTTCCGGCGCTGCTCCATACTCACATCATGTCATCTCCCACTAACTCTTAAGGCCTTGTTACGGATTTTTGCAGTGATTTCGAAAATATTTTTTTTTATTGCTACCTAATACTCGTATCAAAATTTTGCTGCACAGTTTTGACACTTATATGTTATAATTTGTAGCTGAATTTTTTTGTAGAATTATAATGAACGGTTTTTTAGATTTCATTACCCAAAGTACCACGTTTATCGTCGTGAAAATAAGCAAAAATTCAGGAAATCATGTTTTTGCTGGCGAATGGCACATTATTTAAAAAAAAAAAACGCGTCCACAGCATTGTGCATTGTGTGATTGCACATTGACTCAAATTTTTTCAAAACTTTTGGTTAAAAAATATTTGTGTTATTGGCACCAGTTTGAAAAAAACTCGGGCCCAAGCCCTTAAGGCGGCCGTCTGGTTGGCGCTCGAACTGCGTGCAGCGTGTTCGAAGTTACGTTTTTCTCAGAGACCAGTAAACGTGCGTCCACAATGCTTATCTACGAAAGTAAAACACACTTCAAACTACTTGTGAATGTGACTTTCAAGACACCAATCACATTGGAAGTATTATTTTAAAGCACTCGAACCTGGCTAAAAAAATCCCTTTTCGTGCTGTTGTTTCTCAAGATATATGTAACGGATTTGTTCGAAAATTGTGGTCTACAAGTACATTTGACTTTGCTACAGTGACATGTTCAATAAAATGATAGGATCACCGCTAAGTCACTCAGGAAAATCGTTACGGCGGGAACACTGCGCACGCGTTTACAACTCTGAACGTAGAGGCGATATCACAATACATGTGTCGGTCAACATCGCTCTTAGCGCCTCGTCGATTTTCGCCTTACACATACAAATACATCCTTCACCAGGCTGCAGCCTTAAGAGTGCGTAGTAGATAATAAGCGCTGAAAACATCTATTAATTTCTAGGTTTTTTTCGAAGCCAATATGGATAAAGTACTCAATAACAATCCTAGATAATGGTAGTTGCCAACATTGTGAGTAAATATTTATCCAGAATTACTAATTCGTTACGTGTGATCTCTTGTGCCGCAGTTAAATGCACGAGGTTCCGGCGTCGGAGATTGTGTTTTAGAAGTTCGTAACCCTGGAAACAATTTTGTTTAAAACATTGACTAAAACTATTGTCTATACTCTGTCCACTCCAAGGTTGCAGCAGAAATAAAAATTGCTAACGAAATGAATCAAAGCAATTGAATTATATCTTGATTCCTCACATTGTGATTGTGCCGTAGCATAGTTACCTTGTATTTTTCAATATTTCAAATGAAATTTACGGTGAGAAAAAATGTTACTGCCATTCACTTGGATGAACTAGCTGCAACCTTAGAATGGATGGAGTATTTTAGGATTGCTATTGTTTACTTTTCGCAAATTGGCTTCAGGTAACCTACTGTTATAGAGTAATGCTTTTAGCGTTGAATTATGTACCACGCCCTCTTAAGACCTAGATGTCAAATGCTGACGAAAATCACTTCACGTAATCAGTGTCATGTTATTTCACTGAGAATTATTTCCTTTGAGTAATTCAATTGGTTTTCACGATTGGCATGGGATCCTAACATGCACATTTTAACTTTGGAGTACCATTACGAGAGAGCTATGAGATGTAAAATTATACCGTATGAAGAAACTGCACTCACAAGTAACATATACAAAACTCTTTATTATAAAAATATGAAATTATGATTTTATCCCACTTAAAACACCCTTAAAGATACTACATAATCATTGTTCGTACAAGTCGCATGCTGCTACACTGTTATGCAAAATATACGGTGGCACAAAGGATCCTTGCTATTATAATAATAATAATGGGAAAAAACTTTTGACATGTATGCGTACTCAGTGCTCGTCAAACGTACTACAGTCAAGTTTTCCCGCCATGTAACGCCTTTTACAATTATGTTAACTTCGTTCATTTGTGGGCTGACTGATAACTTAGAGCATTGCCTTTTGCGATGGGTTGTTTAGTGTGCGCAGTGAAAGTTACTTCCGTTTGAGTATAATTCAACTGTGTGTAGACCTTCGGCCGTAACAAATGGCGGGAAAGTGGTGATATCAACAGGATGTGCTGCTGGGCGAAAAGAAAAAAAAATACTATCTAACATTAGAAAGCTAAGTATTTTGTACCTCGTGTTGGAGAAAATTCGTAAAGAAGTTGGTACGAATGATGTGTTAGTATAATTTTGGTCTGTAGTAGGCTTTATTGTTTCCAGTATTTCATTGTGCTAAAATTTGATAATTGGTTTTCGTCGTTCATTGGTTTTTTTACGACGGTTGCGAAAGCCTGCGATTTTGTCTTACGGTTATTTGGACCTGGCACATGAGATGTGATGTAGCGTGGTAAGAAAAGCGTTTTTTTCACGTATAACTATTAAACGTTAAACGTGTTTTTAATATGTATGTCTACGAAAAGAAGACATACTTAAAACTATGTCTCTAGCGTTTTAAAAATACCGTTAGCTTATTAAAAACGTTATTACCAAGCTTCTCAAAAGTGGTAAAAATGGCTTTTTTAGATTGCTGTATCTGGAAAACTACCAACCGTAATTGTAAAACAAAATAATGGCGACCTGCGTTGGACTTTACCTCATATTTTCCACAAATAAAATAATAGGGTCAACGCTTAAAGTCGTATTGAAAAACACTTCCTACGAAAACACAGTACGCTAGTTTAGTACTCTGCGCTTAGAGGCGAAGCTGTGTTGAACGCACGCATTGGAGTCGACTTATCGCCCTCCCCGTTTTCTTGCTTGAAACGAGAAAAAAAAAAAAACGAAGGTCCAACTAACTCTTAAGGCCTCGCTCTTTAGTTTTGCAGTGATTTCGAAAAAATTTTAAACGCAAATTAATACATATATCAAAAATTAATTCTCCCAGTTTTAACACTTATGTATCATCGTTTGTGTCTGAATTTTTCTGTTGCAATACACCTAACTGATTTTTAGATTTTTGCCCCTGAAATATCATACATTTTATTGTAAAAATAAGCCAAAATGAAGCAAAATAATGTTTTGCTAGCAAACGATACATTATTTTAAAAAACGCTCCGGCGAAATTGTGTATTGTATGACTGTGCACAGTCTAAAATTTTTTTCAAAGCGTTTGGTTAAAAAATAGTCGAGTTATTTGCAGTTGTTTGAAATAAATTATGGGTCATGGCCTTAAACTCTTGTTTTACTTTGGTTGAAGATTGCCGGTTAAAACCGCTAATTTCTACTTCAGTCTAGTTCATACATCGTTGGTCATCCTTAGCGCAACTTATCCTTTCAAGAAACAACAGAGTTTATTTTCAATAGCATGTAACTACGCTGAAAGTTTGCATAGCCTCTTCACGGCTGAAGTATTGTATTTCCCATGCTGTGTGAGGATGAAAACTTTCAACAGTTCCTGCAATGGATTAGGCTGTTATTATAAACTGGACAATATATTTTTGACATACTTTCTTATCTGGTAGATAACTTAGAGAAGTTTCACATGAACAATGTTGTTCATAATTATACAAGGAACGCTAGAAACTTGCACATGCCTTCATCTTCTCTGTCACTGTACCAAAAGTTGTGAAAATATTTAATACATTGCCACTCCAGTTCAACTACCTTTATTACAACGATGGAAAACTATTTAAACATAATATTAAGTAATTTTTACTTAAGAATGTATTTTATTATGTTTACGAATGCTTAATTTATTGTCACAACAATAAAAAATTGACTGACATTAATTTTGTTTTGTAATTTCTTTTATTGTTATTTTCTGAAAGATTATTTTTGGAAATAATGTGTACATGTTTATCAATGCTACAATTATGTATATTTTTGCTTTTGATATGCTAATTAATATGTACGTACGTTTACTAATGCCATATGTCATTTGACATGCTTCATATATATATCGTCTATAAGACGTGTAATGGAGATCTTCGGAGCGAATTGAACAATAAAATAAACTCAAACCGTTTTTAGACACACGCCATTGCGAGCGAATGTTGCCAAGTTTCAGAGAAAAAAAACAACAGCTAATGCTGGCTTCTCTCTCTCTCTTTCTCTTTATTTGCCATTTTTGTTGTGTAACTTGGCAACAGTCTCTCTTGCTGTACCGGTTATACATATTTCATAATCATAGAGTAATGTTTAGCCAGTACACACGTAGTTGAGGAACTATCCTGTAAGCAATGGCGAAGCTTGATTGTGTTACAATGGAAGCGGTATTATATTTACTCTTAGAGGCCCACTAATTTCGCGTATTCATTCGAACATACGCTATGTTTCCAACTTCTGTATGTGTGAGTGACTTACGTGATTTGGTCACAGTTTGTGATACACTGAAGGGGGAGGGGGAATCTTTGTGGCACCACAAAATATTTTGTCATTGTAGACCTCGCCAAATATTTTTTTCTGGTGACCAAAAATAATTTTTGCTACCCCTAGTAAGGCTTTTAGTGACTACAAAAATGTTGTAACTACCACAAAAAAATTTGGCGAGGTCCATATTAACAAATAATTTTGTGGTCACCAGGAAACAGTTTTTATGTGTAGTCTCACTGGAAGGAAAGTATTGCTGCAGATACCATACTTATGTTAAAATAGGTACAACAGTCCAGTTTGGTTGTCGTTACTATCTACATTGTTCCTACAACAATCTGTTCTGTACAAGTAACAATATGTTGTGTAAAATACAGACGCGGTTTCCTCCATTTACAGAAGAGATAGTCACTTCCACAGGACAGATTGTTGTAGGAACAATGTAGATAGTAACGACAACCAAACTGTAATGTTGTCCCTATTTTAACATAAGTATGGTACGTACAACAATACTTTTCTTTCAGTGTACTCTTCCTTGAGGGCTCTGATCAAGTAACAAACGTGGATGAACACACTCGCAGACTCCCTCATTACCAGAGGCGTTAATTTCGCTCTATTATTTGGCGAACAGCTAGAATCCTCTGATTTATGCACACTCGAACACACTTCGTGACATTACCACAGACTAGATGTAGACTGTTCATGATGAACTGAGCACTGCTTACAATTTTCTGTGGGTCACTATGCCGCCATCTTTACTATTTTAAACACGAAAACCTCAGTGTGACTAAAAATTAGTGTAAACATTTCACAACCCTCCGAACTTTACTAGTATAGCCCCAATAAATACACTTTTTTTTAAGTGTTGCGATGTGCTCATTTTAAAGTGAACCACCTATAGTAATACATACGTGAAATGACGTGGCGGCTAATTTGACACGTACGAACTTCGCCGCTCATTGGCTGCCCGAGGCTGTTGATACCAGTCCGGTGTGTATGTTTGTTTTCCGCATGTTTGGTTTCCTATTGGCCTGGCTGCAGCCTAGCCAAGTACCCGCCTTACGCTGATTGGCGGTATCGTTTCCGCCATGATGCTGACCAGTGAAGCCATTCTTCTGACGTGTTTGACTGAGTTTGCCGTTCTACCGGTTACTTCGCTTCTGTATTCGTAAGTATTCTGTGACGTTACTGTCTTCGTGCCTTCACTTTTTTGTCCACATTTTACAGGTGGTAGTTAAGCAGAAAGGAGCCAACCCACAAAGTTATTTATTTTTAGATAATCGTACCAATTAGAAAGCGAAGCCCCAAAGTTTGTCCTAGAAAAAAAAATCACGTTCTAAATCACAATATTTTAAGAAAAGTAATAACCCAGAGAAAACAATTCGTACGATGTTTGTATACAAACAGAAAACTTTGACATTGAATGTCTTAGTTCGAGTAAACTATGGGTTTGTTCCTTTCTTCTTAACTTCGACCTGTTAGCCTTGTATCAATGGATAAAGTCCTCCAGGCGCGCCACTCAAGCAGCCGGCCAACAGCAGCAGTCAGAAGAGCATATAGTAACTTGGAGTCCATTCTGCTGTCAGATAATAACGCTAAATTTCAGGCCTATACTAGTTACCTTGTAATATGTACAACTGGCCACTCACTGTAGAAGCAGCGTAGCTAGTGGCAGTGTTTACACAGGACTCTGAAGTCCACCATGCAGGGCGTTGAACCCGCGAAATTTCCGAGTCTCTACCGGTTAAATGTTATTCCAGGCCCTTGTTGTTAAGAAGCCATGGTAGACAAAAATAAGTGCTGAATTATTATATTAAGATCTACACTTTTTAAACGTCAATATAGAAAAACTACAAAACAGCAATCCTTGGTAATGAGATTAGCAAACTTTATGAGCAAACATTTACCCAGAATGATGCATTTGTTAAGCATTATCTCTTGCGCCGCCATTAAATGTACGATATTGTTCTTCAGATATATGTTAATCGAGAAAAATTTTCGCTCAGAAAGTGTTGTTGGCAAAAATATTGCCTAGGATTTTTTTTTTTTTTTTTTTTTACAAATTGGCTTTGAGTTACCTTTGTATTAAAAAAATTATTGAATTTTTAAAATTTTT
>PNEQ01085433.1:0-23897 GCA_003012365.1 Medauroidea extradentata | reverse complement strand
CAAAATATGACTTTAACAAGCCATTACGCGAAAACTGTGAGAGATAAAAAAATTTTGTAAAAGTCAAATTTAGTCTAAAATAAGAAAAAAAAACCTGGTACAAATAAAAAATAACTAAAAAACGGTGATGAAAATTACGGTAGACCGCGCCCGTAACTTTCACTTGTCTTGGTGTCATACTGGCCAATTACAGACGTATTGTGCCGCAATAATATTATTATTAGGGCCATGAACTTTTCGCAGAAATAATTTTGCCCCACTTTGTTTCAGTGCTTTACGTGCATATCTGCAACTCTGTTTCATGGCAATGAACAGCGAGTCTCTGGGAAGTGACGTCTGTCATTTGACTGTGCCAGTCACGGTAAGATTACTGCAACACCACACGTCTGGAATGTACACGTGGGAGTTAAAACAGCCAATATCTGACCTCGAAGCAGAACTGCAGGTGTGCACGTAAGGTACTGAATCAAACAGGGGCAAAATTCTGTTCGCGAAAAGTTCGTGGCCCAAGTTGTTATTAGAGGCACGATTATTTCGCGTATTCATCTGGCAGCAGCCTAGACTTCTCGTCCCTAAACGTTTCTAGATCAAAGTCATATATCCATTGGCTTCTAACCGTACAATCGGGTAGCATGAGTTATCTCCACAAATTATTTCCTTCCTCATAACTGACTTGCAGTCGTCTAATCAGTAATCACAGAAGAGACTGAGAAGTACACGTTCGTAATATTCAACCTGAACTAGAATCAGGGGCGTCATTTAGTGCTGGAAAAAAAGGCGAGGAGGGGAACAAATGCCCCCCCCCCCCTGGATTTAAAAGGATACGTGTATTTTTGTACGTATTTTGTTATTTAAATAATGCTAATGTAAGCACGTCAAACTGAAGTTTTATATTCAAGTTTCTAATTTATACATGCTTAGTTAATAAACAAGATGCTACAAGGTTACTGTCGTCGAAAAAAAAATCTTGGCACTCCTCCCCCAGAAAAACCAGAAATGACGCCCCTGCCTAGAATCAATACGCCAAATACTCACATGTCTGCTTGTTATAAATGGTGCCGTCAAATGAGAGATAGGCCTATGTCTAAACCTCAGACTAGACAGTAATACAGACGTGAAATGACGTGTGGCGGATCGTTTCATACGGACGAACTTCACCGCTTATTGGCTGCCCAAGGTTGTTGATACCAGCCTCGTGTATGTTTGGCTCCTGCGAGTTACGACAGGTTTCCTATTGGTCTGGCACCCGGCTAGCAGGGCAGTCACCTTACGCTGATTAGCGGTTGTCGTCTCCGCCACACTGAGAAGACAATTTTGTTGGTGCAAACAAAATTTGTTTGAATCAACCAAATCATTTGTTTGTATAGGGGCAATTAGATATTTGTTTGCTCGTACCAAATTATTTTGTTCCCTCGATTTGTTTGAGGCAAATTAACTGAATTTTGTTAGCAGTACCAAATATTTACCTTGCCATAAAAATATTTCGTTGGACATATTAAATGCACACTCAATATTTTAAGAACTAAAAAAATATATTTTATAATCTTAACAAATTTCTGAAATTTTAAGACCTAAAAAAAAAAGTATGGCTGGACCGGTATTTGACCCACCATCTCTTCGCTTGCTTCTTTCTAGCCTTGACCTAACCAACTGAGCTAAGAGTGCTTCTGTAATAATGGGATTGTTATTTGTATATGAATAGTTAGGCCTAATATTAAATTACGATTGTAGTGCTTTATTTTCAAACATTTTTGTCTTCTGTTTGCGAAAATGTAAACGACGTCAGATAATATTACCAAATTACTGCCGTACACCGCAGCACAAAGCACGAGACGTACAACTGCGGTGTTTTTATTCAAGTTTATAGCATTTTCCGTTGTGATCGATCGAATAAACCACTTTGAAAACTGTTATAGCTTAAATTAAGATACTTTAATAATGCTGATTAACAGTTTAGACGTCCTACTTGTCGAACAAGCTTATACTTTGAAAGTTGAGGTATACAGCGTTCGCCATCTTTTCACTCACGCACGCCAGCCTGCCATCTTCTGTAAGCCAACCAAATGGATTTAGTTTCGCCAACAAAATAATTTAGACCATCGAAAAAAATGTTTTGGTTCAAAGCACATCACTTATAACTAACAATATTATTTTGTTGACAAGTTGTAACAAGTTGTTTGTTTACACAAAATGTTTATTCGACGCTCTTTAGTAACCAAATATACGTTTGGCACAAACAATGTGCGTTTAAATGAATAATTTGGTCGAGGGAAATAAATAAATTTGTTTGGAGGACTCCAAGTTTGGTCTTACCAACAAAATATTGTTTAGCTGAAGCAAACATCACCCAAACAAATATATTTAATATAATGAAACAATTCTTTCTCTCAGTGCATGTTGCTTGTCAGGGAAGCCAATTTGCTGGCGTGTGTGGCTGAGTTCGCTGTCCTATCCGCTATTTCACTTCTGTATTCCTATATATTCTGTGTTCTAAACAAAGTCTCGTTGGCAATAACAACGAAGTAGACTTGCCGAGGCGCACGAACAAAATGGTGAAAACATATTTTCGCGACGAATTCGTAGCCCTATCAATGACATTAAATTGCTGCGTGTGTACAGGGGCGTCATTTAGGGGGGAAGGGGGAAAATTGCCCCCCCCCCCTTTTTTTATCCTCATGGATTTAGAATTTGAAGTGTGTGTGTGTGTGTGTGTGTATATATATATATATTTGTATTTTGCTATTCAAATAATGCTAACTTAAGTACATAAATCTGAAGTTTTATTATCAATGTTTCTAATTTATGCATGCTTAATTAATAAAAACGACGCAACAAAGCCAATTTCGCAGAAAAAAATTTTTGCCCCCCCCCCTCCTCCCCAAAAAAACTGAAATGACGCCCCTGTGCATAAAATATATCCGGACCAATTTTACAACTTATTCAGCGAACCGTGGACTAGGTGTATCAATTACGAAACAAAAGTGGTTGTGATTATCGGGTATTACAATCGGATGTCAAATATTTTCTTTTTATCTTGGCGCCCAGGTTTTGTAATACCTATCACCCTAGGAGCTCGAGTCCATTATCTATCAAATGCCCCCGGCTGTATAATTACTTGCCCGGACACCATGTCATGAGATCCGCTTGAGATAGACCCTACCTCTCTTTGTATCCTGCTTGAGGAGAGATTGACTGTCGAGGTATTCAGTCGCTGCACCACGGCTCTCGATAATGTTTCCTAGCTACTGGGCGACACCGTCCAAACTAACTAACACGCCGGTTTTTATGTCAACGAAACGTAATTAAAGCTTTTAGAAGGATCGACTGTGATCGTCTCTGGCCGTTTACAAAAACACAAGAGCTGGAGTAGGGTAGGTTTTTTTCAGTCACGTCATCAGGTTTCGTCAGTCACCAGGGTTTCGTCAGTCACCAGTAATTCTACTCAGAATTTAAAATGACGGGAATAAAAAAATTGTCTACATATTACCTGCGTGTTAAAAATTTTACTAAATTCGACGTTCCCAGTACTTATTCATAATTGTTTTATTTATTTACCCATAACTTAACGTGCTTTTTAACTCGATATTTTGAACACGATGCGTTCTATTTCACTTCTTTTGGTTTTGGTTAAGTCTACTTTTTATATATATTTTTTTTCGCACCGAATGGCGATTTTCGCCTGCTAACAACCCCTTACCCTGCTACTCTCTGCTCAATGGACTTTTTTAACGCGAGCAAGCGTTAGTCAGGTCAATTATCTAATAAGGCGACTTTAATTTTTACTCTAATGATCAAAATAACCGAGTAAACACGTAAGTTTATAATGATTTGTAGTTTGTTTACATTTATTAAAGCCTTGCTCTTTAGTTTTGCAGTGTTTTCGAAAAAAAATTGTTTTACGTAAGTTAATACCTATATCAAAAATTCATTCTTATAGTTTTAAGACTTATATATCATCGTTTGTATCTGAATTTTTCTGTTGCAATGCACCAAACGGATTTATATACTTTTTGTCCCTGAAATATCACATATTTTGTTGTCAAAATAAGCCAAAATGAAGCAAAATATTTTTTTTTGCTAGCAAGCAGTAGATTATTTTAAAAAACGCTGTGGCAAAATTGTTTGTCGTATGACTGTACACAGTCTCAAATTTTTTCAAAGCATTCGGTTAAAAAATATTCAAGTTATTTGCAGTTGTTTGAGATAAATGGAAGATCATTGTCGTAAGGCGTCCGCCTACTGGCCGTGTGTTCGTATGAGTTAAGCATTACGCCAAGGGCGATGTTGACAGGCTCTTCTGGTGCGGTATCGCCTCTACCGCAAGACACTGAAACGGCGTACAGTGGTATCATATCGCCTCACTGACACTTGCAGTTGTGACCCTATCGTTTTATTGGTGAAAAGTTTTAAGTAAAGTCCATTGCATGTTTCTAGAGTAGTTTCGCACGAATCTCGTTAGTAGTTTTTAGTTATAACAGGTTGAAAAAGCTGATTTTAGCCATTTTGAGGGGTTTCGAAATGGTATTTCTAATTGACGTGGTGTTTTAAAACTACCTTTTTCGTCATCGTTTGAAGAGTATTTTCTTTTCGCACAATGGCACATTAGGCACATGTGGAATAGATCCGGAAAAAAAAACTATTTATGCATACTTTGAAAAGGGTTCTAAACGCTTGGTCGACGGCGCTCTTAAGGGTTTGTTGTTAATAATTAATATAAGACTTATGTTGTGAACAATTGTAACGGAATTCAATATTTTGAGGAAAGTACCACCTTAAGGGAAGATATTCTTGTGAGATTGTTTCCAGAGTGATATTGGAGGGATCATAAGTTATTATTTGAAAGTGGCCTCCAGAGGAGCAGGAATGTAGGGGCGGGAAGGTGGAGGGGTCGAGTGGCGGTGCTGTTCTGTGCGTATTGTCTCGTCGAGTGGCGGTCCAGGGAGGAGGGTCGCTCTTCATGTTTGACGGTGATGGGCCGCTGATGACCGGCCTGGGACGTGGCGAGGTGCTTTGTTCGCGGCGTCAAACCCACCCACCTACTATACCTCTCGCCACCCTCCATACCTCCTGCCCTCCTGGACAAGTACTAGAGTTCTCCCACGGTCACAGGCTGTCGCCTTGAGACACCTACTATATGTTCTCCAGCCACATCTGCGTCTCTTCTTCCCCAGCTTCCCAGCACGTTTACTCGGTCGCCAGCAGAGGGTTGCCATGTTGCTATCAAACACCTGTAAGCAGACCCACTAAGCCCGGGCTAGGACGCAACGTTCACAGGGGCACACTTTTAATGAAGTTTTTAAAGTTCCAATATGGGGACGAGAAAAAAAATTAATACCAGCTTGCATTTATCTGTTTCTTCTCGATAACTTCTGTTCCAGTCGATGTATCAAAATTTTTGTCAAAACAAGGCATATATACAAACTTAATCGATTTTCTGTAATTGCTGGAATCATAATATATTCATTATTTTACAACGGGAAACAGCTGAAAAGGAAAAATTGCTTATTTACGGGAGCGACTACAGAGGCCACAACATTAACAGAAACACTGCCATATGTATTCCAAAAAGTGAATGAAACAATGAACTATGCCTTGTCAGCGTGAAAAAAGTAAAACAATGTGTCCAATCCCTGATTTATAAGAAAAACCGTAAAACCGACGTGACAGGGATCAATCCCCCTTACTTTTCGCATTGCTGACATATGCTGCCTCTTGTAGTATTATCTGCTCTGTGGTTAACCGAGCTATTTATTTTCAAATAACTGCTTTACCGTTAAGCTGAATTATTATTGTGTCGTTACTATTATTATTGCATATAGTGATAGGACATAGCACAGTAATTTTATACACTGTGATGCTGAAAACAGGAAAAGGACGCAAGTTGGTCAGGAAGGATGGAGAACAGAGGCTGTAGGGGCGCGGAGACTGGCGGGCCTAGGGCGCCTAGTTGCTTAAATCCGGCCATGTCGGTAAGAAATTCACGGTTCCATGATTAAACCTGCACATGGTACATGGTACTGCCGATATTTTTAGTTAGAAAGCTGGATTTACTGCAATGTATGTTGCTATGGTATGAGAATTGCACTTCAGACAATTAGGGTAAACCTATTTCGTGATACTAAGGCTTCGAGCTTTAGTAACAGAAATGTGTTAAACGTTTTAAGTGTGATCTCATGTGTGATAGGTACATTGGTAGCTTATTATCGAAGCTGCACATGCCTACTCTCCTAGTGAACTCGGCGTTCAGATCATTTTACAATTTTGTGAAGACTGCGAAGTGGTATATCACGATATTAAGGTATGTCACGATATTAAGGCCATGCCCGGTAGTTTTTTTCACGTTGGTGCAAAAAACTCAAAAAGTTTTCAACCAAATGGGTTGAAAAAAATTGAGAGCGTGTGAAGTCATACTATGCATAATTATATGTAGGCTTTTAAAAAAATGAGTCGTTTGCCAGTAAAAAAAAATATTTTATGCCATTTTGGCTCATTTTCATGCTAAAATATGTGATACTTTGGGTGCAAGAATCTAAAAATCCATTGTGTTCATTGCAACGGAAAAATTCAGATAGAAACTTTGATGTATTAGTGACAAAACAATGTAGCGATTTTGTGATAGGGATATTAGTTCATTTTGGAAAAATTATTTTCGAAGTCACTGCAAAACTACCAGGCATGGCCTTAAGGTATATCACGACATATGGTTGGTTAACCCTGTAATTGTATAAGAACAACTGTCGTAGTTGAATATTTACGCGGACGGGTTTGCGGACAACCGCGAAGAACTGATAATTGTAGACGAGACGTTCCTGGACTAAAACATTGTTTGTTTTTCCAGGCACTAAGCATACCTATTCGCGTATGCACACAAATTTTTTATTGTATTGCACAGCGTAGAAGTTAGATAATAAATGTAAAAAATTTGTGATCTTCAACTTTGTCCTACTACATCGGAAAGATACAAATCGACTCAAAGGCAATAATATCCAGTACTTAAGAAGGCATTATACATAATTCAGTACTAAATGCATATATTGACAATTGTAGGTTCCTCAGAATCAGTATGTAAATATTAATAACGATAGTCAATGACAACCATTTTTTCGAACTTTCTGAGTAAAAATTTTTCTAGAGTAGCATATTTCTAGAGTACAATCTCAGACACTAAGATTTCGATTATGCGGAGAAAGATATTTATACTAAGCTAATGGCCGGCTCGAGCGCGGTTCAAGCGGTGCGACTGAAGTTGAACCGGTTTAATATCGTTATAAATCATCTTGCGGACTTCACGACATTAGGAAGGCTCTGTGCACCCAGTTGAACAGGTTACCAACAGAGCATAGTCATGTCTAGTTTCGGCAATAAGTATCCAATGTATCACATATAAGGGCGCTCTTCACCTCAGTTTTCAACGTTTTTTTTTATTTTTATATTTTTACCAGATATTTTTTTCTTATTTTAGACATAAATTGTGATTAAATCTCCCTCTTAGTTAATTTTTGTGTCTCTTAGACTATATTTTTTCCGTAATGAGTTGTAAACGTCAAAATTTGCACTTTACGGTTTTATGCACGCCACTAAAACCGACTGACATACCAAACCGAAAAAAACTCACAATGTATAACAATGTTGTTGGCTATTATTTTACATACAGTACATAAAACAAAAAATATAATATTTTTGTGTTTAATAAAAAATGCTGAATTTTGGAATGAAAGTATAAACATTTCAAAACATTATCGAAAAATACAAAAATATATATACTTTTCTTTTAATGAGTGAAATCACAGCCTACAACATTGTTGTACACTGAATTTTTTCTGTTAGGTATGTCAGTTGGTTTTAGTGCCTTGTATAAAACCCTAAAGTGCAAAATTAGACGTTTACGACTCATTACGCAGAAACTATTAAAGATACAAAAATTTCTTAAGAGGAAGATTTAGTCACAATTTATGTTAAAAATAAGACGAAAAATATCTGGTAGAAATATAAAAATAATAAAAGACGTTGAAAACTGATGTGAATCGCCCCCATAAGAGGAAAATTTTAATGTTTAACATAAGTTGTAAGCCTTCGTTTCACGAAATAGGTCAGATTTGCCACATAGTGTAAAAGAGTGAACGATGTTTTTGTTTGTCTAGGTACAGTGATAGGTCTTCGCACCACCATGAAAAACGCACACAACCGGCTCAAGGTCGCTCTGCAACAATATTTGCGCATAAAGTTGTCAAGTGCTATTTTCTAGGATTGTTCCTCCCCCAATCCCTCCCGCCATAAAGACGTTCAGATTTCAGTCGACGTTATTGGCGTTAATTTATACATCACGCTCCTTTAAATGGCGCTTAACTGACCGAGAATGTCCTACTCCTGTCTACTTCTGGTCGGGGACAGGAGCCGATCCCCTGATATTTCACAGACAGTGACACTTGTGCGCGTTATCAGGACGGGCGACATTGTTATCTCACTGCTGATAAGCGCTACCAAGACGCCACACACCTTACCGTGCGAGGAATGAAGGCCAGTGTCGCGATCTGATGGCTGTAGCGAGGTCGTGTTTGCGGACAGTGCTTTGTACACAACATCTGTGCACATCTGCGGGGTCGCCATGGACGTCGTGTTGCCTACTAGGAAGGTGGTGAGTCCGCTGGCTTGTATCAGCTGCTAGTGGAAGTGCGTCGTGCGTTGGCGTCACCAAGAATGGCAATTTACATGTTATGGGAGGGACTCTCCGCATAATTTTAATTGTTTTAATAATTTTTATATTTTAATTGCTCACGAGAACAACGTTGTAACCAGCATTTATGATAAAAATTAGTGAAAGTTAGAAAACATTGCATTTATCCCTCTGCATGTGTGAGGTACCTCTTTACAGGGGCGCAGTAAATGTATTTGGATGACTATTTCCCCAGAACACATTAGGCCTATTTTGACCTGAAATTTTCCACCAAAGCCATTGCACATTTTTTAACACGTTAAGGGGCAGTTTGACTATGTTAAAAATTAATAACAATCATTCAGAGCTTACCAAAGGACAATATGTGACAGCATGGCTTGTATGCGAGTGCAGCAGCTCATTTACGTACACACGCAGATACTGATTTTTTTCCTCAACAAAATTTCCCCCTGAGGTATTCTGATTTCCCCCGAACCTCGTTCCCTTGATCGGACATATTCTGCACCCCTGCCTCTTTACTGCTTGTAATAAAAGTTGAAATCGTTCTATATATTTCAATTAATTGATAGTCGATACAACATTACATCTAGAAGCAATGTATTTGATCTACTATAACGGTTGCGTCTAGAAGCAATGTATTTAATCTACTACAACTGTTGCGTCTAGAAGCAATGTATTTGATCTATTATAACTGTTGCATCTAGAAGCAATGTATTTGATCTACTATAACTGTTGCATTTTGTTGCTTACAACGTTGTTCGTGTGAATCATTAATTTGTACGATATATGGTTTGTTTAACAGACATATATATTCATAGTATTTTTTTACAGTGATGAAAATGTTCTGCCTTTCATATTTTTTTTGTATGATGGCAGATCAAAACCAAAACTTGAGTAAAACAGTTTTATACACGAAACGAAAGCCAACCGGCTTACAGAAATGGTATAATTCACAGTGAAGAACAGCGTAATGGGTTACGTCAAGGTAAGCACAGAAGCGGTATAAGTTATATTCTACATTAAAATGTAATTACTAAAGTTAAAATAAAAAATTGCTAATTTTATGCAACTTTTTTTCATAAATACAAAGTTTTCAGTGCGGGGTTTTTGTACATATCTTGATGTAGCCTGTGACACAGTTCTTCACTGTGAATTATTTCATTTCGGTAAGTCATGGTGTTTCTTTTATGCAAATTCGGACTTTGATGCGCCATTACACAAAAATTATGAAATCTTTAGAAAAATGTCAGTACTGTAAAATTTAGTCATGATACTGCCTACAAAAAAACCATATCTCGTACCAATATAAAAATTAATAAAATTATTAAAATTTTGCGTGAGTTCTCCCCTTAAACTGTAGTTGGTGAAGCTTAGTCACGTTTAAAGATATCGCTTTCAGACAGAAAACTTTTTCTTTATTGTAATGTGAAAACATTGCTGCGGGAATAAAAATTCGAGGAAAAGAAATTACGAGCAGGTGTTTTTTAAGTGTAAAAATACTTGTTTGTTAATAGTTTTCGGGGTATTATAAATGCATCATTTGAACACACATGAACACGTTGCTTTGGTAAAATGTTAGCTCAACGGGGACAAAAAAAAATTTATACGATTTTTGTGGGGGAGGTAGTTCTTACATAATTTTCAAAAACATATCTATTTCATAAAATGTGTTCAGCGACACTTTGTCAGGCGGCAAGCGATGAGCGATAAAATGTCTGCTTACAAACACCTAACAATAAAAATTGCAAGATTCGGTATAACTAGGTACACTGGCTCTGGATTTTGTCTCTCTAGCAGAAATTTTTAAATTTTATTTAGATAAAAAGTTAATTTTTCATATTGCATTTTACCCTGGTTGGTAACAGTTTGTTAAATATAGTAAACAATGAAATTATTCTTTTTTTTTCCCGGTCAGGATGTACTTTCGCCTGTGCCGCGGCGGTATAGTGGTCAAACCACTCGCCTCCCACCACGACGATCTGTGTTCGATTCTCGCCGGAAACTCTTCAGCATACGGGAAACGTGGGGGCAGACGTTGCTGTAGGTCGGTGAATTTTCTCGGTTTGCTCCCGTTTCCTGTGCACTTGTATTCAACCGTTCTTCCTCTAGATATTTTCTGACAGCTGACTAGACTCCAGGTGACTATAGGCTCGTTCGACGTCTCCCGCTGGCCGATAATGTCGTGACTTGCCGCGGAGAATGCTTACACTATAAAGAAGCCAATCTCTGTAAAGACGTAACACACATAAATGACAACACATAAAAGTTAGTGGCCAACTGAACAGCTGATTATGCTCTGTTATGTGTAGGAACGTGAAGTTTAGTCTGCTACCAAATTATAGCGCGAATTTTGCATGTGTCTACTAATGAACTGATGTTGTCTGCTTGAGTACACGTATATTCTTGGAGGCTAGCCTACACGTCAGTGAACCCGCGAATTTTTCCCGTCTCTAGTTATTATGTGTGAGGGACTAAATCGATGGAGTGTTAAGGGTGCCGCTGACCGGTGTATGTAATGCAGCATTATCGCCACGCGCAAGCCATTCAGCTGGCGTGCAGTGCTTTACTTATTAATCTTTTCCGTATGAGATTTTAATAGGTGATCATATTTTATGTGTAGAAGTAGGATATGAAGTCGAACGCATGTTTCCATCCATTTAGAGGGGCCACGGTGGCCGAGGGATTAGACTTCTCGCCTCCCACCAAGGCGATCCGGGTTCGATTCCCTTTGGTGTCGGTACCCAAAATTTCGTATGTGGTAATTGTGCTGGGCGATGCCGTTGTTCGGCGGGTTTTCTCGGGGATTTCCAGTTTCCCCCGCCCCCTCCATTCCGCCGCTGCTCTACACTCTCATTATGTCACCCCTCACCTGCGCTAAAGACCTCTATGTTTAGTGCTGACCAAAATATCTTCACTTTCATTCATGTTTTTTTTAATATAGTTTTTTCCACATACGGCAGTCCAAAAAAAATTGTAATTAGCCATTTAGAAGGGTCGAAAACATTTTTCTAATAAGTGTACTGAATTTTTACACTTTGATTAACACGTTTTTAAGAGTGTCATTTAGTGTAATGGGCTTTAAAAACAGCAATCTCTACTTGCTGCAGCATATTTTAATTGCAGGTAGAGAAGCTACTGTGGTGGGACTAAATAAATAGAACAATATGGACGAACAACATCCTGGAAATTTGAGCTGGTTTCAGAAACAGTGTAATTGGTGTCTTACGTGTTATAAATAAATTGCTTTGGACTACAGTAACATTTCGTAAATACTAAAGGTAAACGAATATGACGTGAACTTACACGCCTAAATGATCGCCCCTTTATAAACATATTTGATAGTTTCCAACGAAGAAAATATTTCTTGGGATCGAACTGTGGCTAGAATAGTCATCAGTATGTAACTTGTGCGTACGTTGATATTTTTGATAGGCTTTAACATGAGCTATAGCGATCCCAGTTGTCGAGTTTCAAAGCAGTTTAAAATAATTTCTGTTGGATTAAGCCATATCGGAAAAGGTTACCTTGAGGCATTCACTGATAATTATCAGAGATTAGATACGAAGACTGGAAAATATTATTTCTTTAAAATTGATAAGCCGCCTACTGCCTATTCCACCCAAACATATGAATTTTATTTTTACCCTTATCTTCTCATGTGCAACATAACATGGCGACTATGATTTTTGTTGTTAGATACGATATCGTTTCATAATAGTATGTGTTAAGGGGAACGTCTTTTTTCAACACCTGTGCACGCTAAAATCGACGGCACTAACTAGAAGTGACTATACTCAACTAGGGTTTGATATTCTTTTCTCTTTCTTAGTACATTTTTAAGCAGGTACTGCAACGGTGTAGCCGAGTACGTAACCGTTTTCACAATTATTTTTTTTTATGCGACGAGAAATGGAAGTAAAAGACCAAATGCATACGTAATCTTTATTATTTTTCTTCTCTCAAGATTCAGATATGATTAAATATTAAAATATAGTGAAAAGCAGATTTCTCAACTGACAAGCGAACGAGTAAATGCAACGGCCACATGTTGTACGCTGGTTCGATTCCCAGCTCCGGTCATCTTGAGATGACTTCGATTTCCGTGGTTTCCAGAAATTACTCCAGTAAATTTCTCGGGTGTTTCCTTATGGGTCATGGCAGATTCCTCTCCCACTTCCCGTATCAAATTGTGTATTACCACCTGTAATGACTTCACAGTCGACGAGACCACTTGCCTTTATTTACGATGACAGCTCAAACGTCCTGAGTTTTACCTATTTTTCTAACTTGTGTTGTTCCTGGAATGTTTTTGTTGGGCAGTTATTGTTGAATGTGTAATGTAGGCTTTTAAACCAGTGTAATTAGTAACCTAGTTGTGTTTTATTGATTCCAGCATAGCAGAGTCTTACAATTAGAACAGGTGTAACACCTTGAGTTTAAATTGTGAACTGTATTTATTTATTTATTTACATTTTGGGTATGATTTTATTTAGTGCAAATATAGATTTGTCGTAGAAAAATGGTTTTGTGTGTGTGCACATCATGCACGTCATCTTTAATTTTACATTTGTTATGTGAACGTATTTAGAAAGGAATATGAAATAAACTTAATATATGGTATTTAGTATATTTGCCACCACCCTGCTTTTACGTACTTTCAGTCCCACCACTTGTAAATCACATTGCTATATGGTGGAAACGTGTTGTATAATAAATTCCACTGCTCTCAATACTTGCCTGATGTTACAATAACATACATGTATTTGTTATTATGCCTGTTAATAGGACTTTAAAATGTGCTCACTTTACCGTGAACCTATACAAATTTGAAGTGGAAGTTATTCACCGGTAGCACACAAAATATATGTGGAATATGATTTAGAGTACAATCGTTGACATGAACATTACAGCAATATGTCGTCCCAGAAAACCTGATGTCACAAAAAAATTAAGAAGGTATACTATCTAACCAATATTATCTGTAGTCATAATTAGGGAATGGAAAGCTCTGTGATTGGTAGTGACGGCTCGTGGGTTGTTGCCAGGTAGGGCTGCAGTTGCCAAGAGCTGTACAGGGTTGTGCGCTGGTTGACTCTACAGCCACTGACACGCTGATGTACTGAGTGGTCACAGCATATCTAGTAGCCGGCAAATATTTCATGGTCGTTGGTCTACGGCGCGTTCATCAAGAGTGTGCAGTTCCGACTATCTGCAGCCCCACCTGGCAACAACCCACGAGCCGTCACAGCCCTATGCATTCCCAGGCACTCTTATTTTCGTTCATTGTGTGCTGTCCCAACGAGTAGCAGCTAATAAACAAATGATTGGAGCTTGAGTATACACAGGACAGTGGATTCTAACGTATAGGTAATTGATTTATCGAGTTTTAGTCATAACTATAGACTGGAAAAATTCGCGGTTTCACTGACCTGTAGACTAGTCTACAAGAATATATGTGTACTCAAGCAGACAACAGCTACTCATTAGCTGCTCGCTGACACTGTGTGCGTTAAGGTATATTTGTATTATTGGCTCGGAGACTTCCAGGGAATGTCAAATAAGTCAAGGGCCAATTGCGGAAGTGACATGAAGTTATAGTTGTTGGAATTCTAGCGTATGTGTTAAAGAAAATGCGAATTTTTCAGTTCCGTTGTCATAACACCCATGCAATAAAAATACATAATTATATATGGTGTAAAATCTTGCCTTAAGTGCCACAGTATTGTTCAAGACAGTGTAGCTGCCTGCGGCTTGTATTATTGGAGGATGATTATTATGTAGTTGTTTAAGACTCTGTTTCGGTCACCTTATTGAGTTTTATTATTTTCCGATTTTTTGGAATACTAAGAAGAATGTTTAATATGCGATTATACCTCAAATTATATTTACATTTCTCTACAATACAGACCTTGCAATTTAGATATTTACTTATAATTAGTCCGCAATCTGTGCGGTAATTTTTTTTTGCATTCATAATTTACCCAACAAATTGTGACCTCATTACGAGCCCTACTGCCACGCTTGCATTGTAGCTCAAGTTAAATAGAATATACGGTATGGTCGCAGATTTAACACATTTCTTCTGAGAATTCTAGAAAAAAGTTTAAAAAATAATAAAATTCTATATTGCAACTGAAACCGAGCCTTAAAGACGAGCCACAAATATTCAGTAGCGATGCACCAGAGTTATCATAGACCCAGTCAGATCTAGGTATGCCAATAACACAAGAACAACTTCAGGTATGGACATGTTATATAGAAGCCTAGCAATCAATCAACTTTTCCCGTGTTAAACCAGTGAATCCACTCATAATATATCCCGCAAGAATATTTTTGCTACATGCAACACATAGAAACACGTGAATAAAAACAGATCGAAGAAGCCTAACTATATAACCACGGCAGCTTTAAAATGAAATGAAGTAAAAATAAGAGCAGCACTATTAAGGTAAGGTTGATAGTTACACTTGGCGTATATCAGAATGCATACAAAAAATGGAGTTCACCACTTGATGTTCACAGACGTGACAATGGATGAAATAACGAAAATGACACAAAACAGATGGTTTCAATATTTAATAGACCAGTATGTCACTCCATTTGCTCCCGTCTTCGGACAAAGTGAAAACTTGAGATGCTAGTTTGCTTTAAACCGTTCAGTAACATAGGAAGAATCTTTGAAACTAATTCTGGGAAATTTTACTGTAATTCAGCTTGTAAATACGTAAATATTGAGTGGTTTTACCATTAAAGTTTGGCGAGTTCAGTGTGTGCCTATTTTCCCCTGTTTCCTATAAAAAAATTAGTAGTGATGAGTGGGAAATAGTTTATGTGTTCTTAATAAAAAATAAAGAATGAAAGGCACACAGTCAGAATGAACAATTTGAGGAAATTGGATTGAAAATATTACTTATTTTGTAAATTGTAATTTCTGTTCTTTTGTGGTATCCTTAGCAATGGACTGAAGTATGTAAAAAAAACTTGAAATACATGTAAGCAATAACTGCAAATACATGTGTTTTGAAGTCAGCTATATATAAACATGTTGATGCACTTCTGACTTCAAACAGTTGTGATAATTTTAGTTATTACATTTATTGTTAATTATGTCGGGTTTTCACATCTCGTCGACAGCGAGGTCGTTAGAGATGGTTACAAAACACTTTGTATTAGGACAGGAAATGGGAGATGGCTTATGTCAATAACCATCCCAACATTCTCCTGGAGGGATTTAGAGAAGTCGTGAAAAGAGGGAAAGGATGGCCGGAGTCAAGAATCGGACCATGGTCCTCACGAATGTTAGGTCAACATGTTGTTGTTGTGCCAACTCGCTCGGCTTTAGTTGTAAAGTTTCTATTACATATGCTGAACAAGTTTGGCAAAATATGATATTGATTTGGCTTAAAATGAGCTCTTAGACTTATATGCTTAGTTTTACGTTGAACCCAATTTTTTCGTATCTACTTTCGTAATACTTGATTGCATGGATTAGGTACGGTTCCAGACAGTGCCTTATAGCTAGAGCTCACGATTTTTGGTGAAAAAAATTCTGCAACAGTTTGTTTCAATGCCTTATGTACACATATGAAGCTCTACTTCGTGGTCGGTAATTGGGTATATTTGACTCTGAGCGTCTGGGGTTCTACCCGCAAATCACAGACGTGTGGTGTCGCAGTAACCTTGTTCCTGTTGGCACAGTCAAATGAGGCACGTCTGTGCAATAATACATTCTTCCGATAACCATGAAGTAGAGCTTCATATGTGCTCATGAGGCATTTAAACAAACTGTTGCAGAATTCTTTCCACAAAAAATCGTGGACTCTACTTACAGCGTAGCATGTAGCGCACTGTCTCCTTCCAACATGATTGCTTATCTTTATTTGGTTTTATATGTTTGTTTGTTGAGCTACACGATTATGTGAACTGCAGCGAGGGTGTATACAAGTCGAGTCATGAGGGAGTGTGTTTATTTTGTAAAAAAGTAAGTCGAAAATGTATTATAGTGGGAGTAATGCTACCCTGGAAATCGACTGTAAACTGTAATTTCATTGTATATTCGTACTACCTTTAAGGTTCCTATCTACCTGCGCTTGAAACGCACTGCAGCGAGTTAAAAGTAATCATATTTGGAAGAAACAACTCAACGCATATTAAGTTTGTACTTCTATGAAAAGAAAACACATTTCAAACAATGCTTCTATCAGTTTAAACATTAGGATCGCTTATTGGAAACACGATTTCCAAGGCTCTCAAAATGGCTAAAAACAGCCTTTTTAAACTGCTGTTAGGCTACTAGGAAAATTCCAACCGGATTTGAAAAACACAATAAAAGCGCTGGGATTTGAACCATAAGTATCGCAAATTAAATAATATGGTCACCGCTTAAAGTCCCATAGGAAAATGAATAACAGTAAAGTTATGCGCGCCAGTTGCTGGGTTTGCGTGTAGAGGCGATATTGCATGATACATACGCAAACCGACGTCTCTCTTAACACTCCATCGGTGTTGTGCCTCACATACACCAAGGCAGACTACCTAGATAAGAACCTTAAGGGCTTGGACCCGAGTTTCTTGGCTTACGAGATAATTATTTTTTAAAATCCATACGAGAGTCGATATCGTAAAATTGCTTCGTAACTTTGTTGTAAATTGGTTTTACTATGCAATATAATTTTTCTAGACAAACTGTATGATGAGTATAGCTAATTCTTCAATTAAAAGGAAATTTCGTTAATTAACTAATTAGGAACTATTTTGCAGTCTTCTAATTTGACAAAATTAGAGTATGCAGTTCAAATCAGTCATAACAAAGTTACGAAGCGATTTTACGATATCGGCTCCCATTTATGTTTTAAAAAATAATTGACATTAAATGCGAAGAAACTGCGGCCCATGCCCTTAATACCCAGCGTTGCCCGGTTAAGAATATATCCATACAAAGTCTCACTGTCGCCTATACGTTCCCTTCTCAGCTGGGATGTAGCTACATCATAATAGGACAATGGAGTATTTGAAAATGTTCCAGAATACTTGTTTTCAGATTTTCCAAACAGTTTAAACGTTCCAAAACAGGAAGTCCCTTCGATGGTCCGAAATCGTCTGGACCATCCTCGAACACTCTGAAACCTTTTGCAACATCCTATAACGTTTTTCAGCATTCTTGGACATTCGAAAACAGGAACACTGCAACACTAGATTTACAGCTGACCGCTTTTTGACACCCAAGCCCTGTAGTTCCGAACCGAAAGATACTTTTTATGGGTTGGGGGGGGGGGGCAGCTGTCATACCAAATAACCCACATCCACGTGAGATACTATGATGCGGATTTTTAACGGCACGCACAGGGAAAATCACACCGAACTTATTTTTTGTACATGATGTCAATAAACAACTGCATCATAAGCATACCACGAAAATCTTGGGCTAAATTGAAGACGAAAATGTAAGTGGCAAAATATTGTAGGACGCCATTTTCCGTGCACAATGTGGTAACAATGCTCGGAGATAATCCCCTTTGCGCTTTACGTCCAGGTATTATTATGTTTGGGCTGCTCGGGATTTTAACATGCATCCATATTAGGCAGGTCAGAACAGTAGTAGTAAGATATATGTAGAGTGCAAGAGGGGACTAACTACATTGCTACGTTGCCATATTGTGCATATAAAATGTCGTACAACATTTTGCCACTAACATTTTCGTCTCCATCTCAGGATTCGCATGCTGTGCTTATGCATTTGTTTGTGGACATCCTATATAATATGTGTGTGCGTGTGTATGTATATGTGTGTATGTATATGTGTGTGTTTGAGCGAGGGAAGAGGAGAGAAAGGGATATTAAGGAGGCAGTGGACAGCAATTTTCGTCATTATTTATATATATATATATATATATATATATATATATATATATATATATATATATATATATTTGTACAAGTGTTTTTTTTTAAGGTGTATGTTGTGACGTAAGTTTGCTCCTGTGAATTTTTTTTATTCCATCATAGTTTTTGCATATTCCCTTGTCAAAGTCAAAATTTGCATGTCACAGTTTTAAGAATGAGACTTAACACCAACTGACGTACCGAATTGAAATAATTCACACTTAATAACGATGGTGTAGGCTAAAAGGTTTGCTATGTAAAAACAACGTTTTATACTAAAGAATAAATAAATTTAGAATTACAACATTTTTATAGTAGACCTTGTAGCCTACAACATCGTTATTTATTTTATTTATTTATTTTATTTATTGTCTTATTTATCAAATGGCGAAGTTAAGGCATGTAGCCTTCTCTTACACTTAACCATTTTTTACAGATGCACAAAATAAAATTACATATACATAGAGCTGCTAAAAACTAAAAAAAAAAAATAATAATAATAATAATAATTAAAAACTGATGATGACTAACATGACAAAAATGACAACAAAAAAAAGACAAAAAAACAGACCACTTCACATATTCGTCTGAAGTAGCGACTAATAAACACTCGTACAGAGTTTATGATTTCCGTCCGATAAGTCAGTTGGTTTTTTGGCGTTCTTAAAACTGTGACATGCAAATTTTTACTTTGCCAAGCGATTATGCAAAAACTATGATGGAATAAAAATTTCATACGAGTCACAAGTTATGTCTTTAAATAAAAAAAAAAAACAGAAAAAAATAGGTGGTGCAAATATTTCAAAAAATACGAAAATTACTGTCTACCGTGCCCTTATTAAGTTATTTGATGTAAATAAATAAAATTTTGAGGTAAATTTTTTAGGGTAGTCCCAATATAATTCACTTTATGAAAACATTTAAAATACAATTTCAGCTTACGTTTTGATTATCATCACGCGAGATTAATGCACTCCGTCTTAAATCATTCTGTTAAGAAATCGTATCAGCCCTTGCGTCACCTAAAAGGGGAGGTAACCTTGCAGCGTGCAACTATTAATGGTAAGTACCGGCCGTACCATTTTATGGCATATTAAAGAAGACGCCATATGGTGTACGTAGGGACCGGACGTTAGTTTCAGGTGCGCGTGATACTTACAATTCTTTTAACGGCAATCTCTTGGAAGAAATATTTACCTTTGAACACTGTTAAAATACGCATCGTTGCCAGATTTAAATCCTGTGCATTGTATCTAGTATAAGTTTTTTTTTCCTCTCTCGCCGTCTGAACATTCTGGGTCTCGGAATTTATGTATTTAATATGGCTTTACGTCTCGTCACCGCAACAAAACGCAATACAAGGACAGCAGCTCGGGCACGAATCTGCCATGGCCTATGTTAAACCATTTCGGAATTCGCTTTGAGGCGAAAACGTGTGTTTAATGCATTATTCGAGATATATTTTCCTTACTATATGAGAGTTCAGTTTGAGGCTATGTAGGTTTTAGGTCTGCGTTCCATCCATTTTTGTACTCTGAAAAATATGATTTTAATTCAACTGGCTTGACCTAGGGAAGGTTCGCGCCAAGAAATGTGCTCTGCCATTCGCCTAGAGTAACGGAGGTGTTAAGGGGTATTGATCCCTACCACCTTGGATTTATCTGTTTCATCTCGATAACTTCTGTTCCAGTGGATGTATCAAAATTTTTGTCACGACAAGGCATAGATACAAACTTAATCGATTTTCTGTAATTGCTGGAACCATAATATCTTCATTATTTTGCAACGGGAAACAGCTGAAAAGGAAAAATTGCTTTATTTATGGGAGCGACTACAGAAGTCGCAACATTAACAGAAACAATGCCATATGGATTCCAAAAAGTAAATGAAACAATTATCTATGCCTTGTCAGCGTGAAAAAAGTAAAACAAAGTGTCTATTCCCTGATTTATAAGAAAACCGTAAAACCGATCTGACAGGGATCAATCCCCCTTAATTACTAAGGGATCTTCAGTGCAGATGAATAGTCGAAACTACTCTCTTCTAAACATGGGGCAGGCTAACACGCTTCCTGTTACCACCCAATACACGAGATAAAGTTGGCTTCCACTTATCCAGCGGTTCTGACCATATTGAGATAATTAAGAATGTTTTACCCCCGGCTAGTGTCTGGTTATATATTACTTGTTGAACACATCCGTAAAACACTGTCCATGTATTCAGTTGTCTCATAAAGACAGTATATATTTTTTTTTCGCTATGGCTCGCATGGCATGTATTTTTGCTCCACTTCAAGTGTGATTTCAGGTAGCCGCTGTTTATGATCACTGGCAAAAGCTTCAGTCGGACATTCAATACGTATATTTGTAGGTTGTTCGCTATAAAGCGACCACTTTTGAGGACTGCATTTCTTGCGATGATAATACAAAAATATAATTTATTGTATTTTCAGACACTAACTTAGGATTGCAGTGTAATATAAATATATATGTATGTATAAATTTATAATCATTTCGAGAGCTATATTATGTTTATTTTAAAAAGTTGCAAAAAAAATACACATTGACTGAACGGAAAAAGTAACCAGATTTTCAGAAGTGTTCTCTTCATCGTTAACTGCTCATACATGTAGGTACAACGGCGCTGAAAAGGTACAAATTAATTCTCGTAGGGATCAGAATCAGCAACAAACATAAAGGATTTCTTGTAGGAATACTGACAGAATGAATGAAGAAATTCGGACGGGTCGTAACATTTAATATTTTGAGAGTCTAAGAGAAGTGACATGGTGTGAACATGGAGATGCACTGGGAATGGAGGATAAGGAAAATGAGAGATCCGCGGTAAAAGCCATCGGCTAACGGCATCGTACCGGCATGATTCCCACGTGTGAAATTTGTGTGACACCCTGCGGTAATCAAAACCGTATCGCTTCATAGGGAGACAAGCATCGTGACTATCAGATAGCTGTAGTGGTCGTGCTGCCATACTTTGGAGAAACAACATTCATACAGACACTGAACTATTATTTTTATATTTCAAGTATTACCTCATTAAATTATTCGTGTTTGGTTTATTATCAGCGTGACGAACAAAATACCATTTACATGTTTTTCAGCTGCCTGGGACCTACCATTTTCGTCCACAACTTCTACGATATGTACGCAGAATACTAGCAACAAGCTGATCTGCAACTTTAACAGTATTGTACTTGTTGTTTTAGAGTGAATGTCCACCATTGTCTGTACGCTGCACACTTCACATGGATGTTCACAGGATTGCCTATGCTCTAGGCTCTGTATGTCTGCTCGAATATTCAATTGCGTTTTGTGCATAAACGGTATGTCCTAGACAGTTGCAACAAGAGGACCCTTTTTTTTACACGGGTCTCATTTCTCAATAAACCATCTTCAAGCGATCAAAAATCCTAACAGTAAAATAGTTGTACGCAATTAGAAGGTAGGCCCCCCTATTATTTTATAAAGGTGGAAGGTTGAAATTGGTGTTGGTTTGAAGGTTCCAACAGCATTAAAAATATCCTGCCCCAGTTTGTCGGTGTTGTTAAATAACATCCTGTGTGTCTATATATATATATATATATATATATATATATATATATATATATATATATATATATATATATATATACACACACACAGACACACACACACATAAAGGTGATGGTTTTTAAAGTTTGGCTGCCAACGTCAGAGAACCAGATCGTGTAAAAATAAATGTATGGTGAGTATCTGTTAGTAATCGCTTGGCGTGACTTAAAATCTCCCCCTTTCGCCCCTTCCTCTAAACTGTACTTTTTAAATAAAAAAAAAGTTACAACTTCATTTGCCAACGTAACTGTAGGGCATGGTTGTTAAGTTTTGTAATACATTTAGCAGCCGGTCGGTGCGTCGAATGATGTAAATTAAAATTAAAAAAAAAAAAAAAAAATGTTTGCCTGGCGGTAGCAAGGTGCGAGCTTGTGAGGAAGCAGATGTTAGTGGGTTGTAGCAAGTTTTCGGAGCGGGTTTCTACGACTGCCCCCTCCACTGGTTACATCCCCTTCCCCCCTCTCAGACGACACCCACCCCGGCCCCCTCCTCCGTACTTCACAAGGGCATCAAGATCCCCCCTCCTCCTCACCGGCTGGCATTACGCACGAATCTCTCGCAAGATATGGGCGGCGCTGGCACCAAGACAAAGATGGCGGCGACCCCGGGTGTCGACACGCGCGCCGGGGGGAAGGCGGTCCGTTGTGAAACATTGTGGTCGCTGTACCTCGCCTGCCTGTCCTGTCCGCTGCGTCAGGAACACTGCGGACTCTTAGCGTCCGGTCCTCTGTAATACAAGACTAGTCGTCCAGGGGATAGAGACGATGAGGAAAGTTGACGAGCGAGCTATAGTCGACCACGTACTTCCAGGTCCCGATTTGCGCTTCTTGTAGTCTAATAGCTAGAGCTACGATTTTGTTGCGAAACTATTTTTCTACCATTTCGTTTTATTGCCTTATGCACACAGCTGCAACTCTTCTTAAGAGGGAGTGTTACACAATTTTATTGTATTTTCAGTTTTTGAGCCACAACATTTATTCAAATTGTGCTACCAAAATTTCAGTTCGACAAATCATGCTTAGAGAATGTGATTTATCGCGGTAAAAGTTCACTGTTTGCTAGGCTTCAATGTGATGTATTCATTGCTCACGCTTTTATTTCGTTACTCGTGAGTCCCTATTTGACTGGACCAATGACTACTCTGGTGCACTACTACTGGACGTCTGTGATTCGTCTGTAAACAGCTACACCGTGACACATAACTGTCGGCCAATAATACGTGACGCAGGACGCGACACTTATTTGCATTATACGCTTGCGGAAATCATTCTCGCAATAAATCACCTTCTCTAAGCATACTATATATTCTTGGTAAACTGCTTTAAATAATACTGGAATCTTTCATTATTTTGTCACGCAGAATCATTGCAAAGGAATTCTAGGCTAACGTTCGAGAATGACTACTAGTCCAATATAAGACGAACATTATGATCTCCAAAATTCATCATAAATGTCTTCTATTCCTCAACATTGCCACATTTACTAAACATTTTTCAGAACAAAAGTTATTGCAGATAATCGGTAAACTAAATTTAGCATCTGGGTCATTCCATGGAAAATCACCCAAGGGTGGTTGCTGACCCATTTTGAAAAAATTTGAAATTTTGTCACACATAATGTACATATTTCAACAGTTCAAACCCAAAGTTATTGATTTTTATCTGCCCTCATTTTGATTTTACAGAACAAAATGGCCGGTACCGTGTACCAAAATTTACATTTTCAAGGGTTTT